>JADLZN010009560.1:0-16441 GCA_018155175.1 Sinocyclocheilus anophthalmus | reverse complement strand
TTCGGAGGGCAGGCCCCTCTGGGGAAGCGAGCGTTCCGAGATCCATGAGAGCATCTGGCCAACCCTCTACCGACGGGCTTCAGGCGCATCTGTCTCGGTCTAGACGCTTCTCGATTCCCAAGCCCGAAACATAGCGTACTAAGAGGCTAACCTCTTTGGAGGTTTCTAGAACAGCTAGTTCGGCTGTCTCCTCCTGGTTCGCCGCTTCAGGGCACTGACCTAGTCGCACTGATTACACCAGAGATCTAATTTTTCATTATCTCAGTCTCGAGAGACTGATTCCCTTAGTAGACCTTTTCGGCAGCGTAGAAACTTCTGCAAAATGTGTCTCAATGGGTCCTGCACAATGTAAAAAGAGGCTACCGAATCTGTTCGCTTCTCCTCCGCCTCGTTTCAATTGGGTCATTCCCACTCTGGTGGGCCCCGAGCGGGCTCTGGTAATGGAACAAGAAGTTAGCACTCTCTTGAGGAAGGAGGCCATCGAGGTTTGACAGACAGTTTATGGGTTCTACAGACACGGTACTGAAGGGTCCATTGTCCCAAGAGGATGGAAGTTCCTGAAGTTTTGCGGTTTTGTGGGGCAAAACGTAACCGGGTTCTTTTGTCAGACCTTGCTCTCAATCGCAACCCGCACTTTCCGAGGTGTTTGATGCTTCTGTCTGGTTCCTCTTTGACCGCCATGGCATACTACATGGGACTCTCAAAAACCACCATTGGATTGGTTGATATTAGCTGAAAGGAGCAGATTGCGTAATCCATCGATGTCGTTCACGCTCACTTGTAAAAGCTGGGGTTTAGACTTAACGGCAAGAAAAGTGTGCTCTCTCCAGTACAGAGAACCACTTATCTAGGCGTGGTGTGGGATTCGACCACGATTGCAGTCAGGGACTCTTCCAGAACTGCTGGGTCTTATGTCAGCGCGTTCACTGTGATACCTTTTTGCCGGCTGTACATTGAGACACCGGTACAGTGGTGCTCAAGACTCCAAGGGGTTCTCCCTAGAGGGAGGGGCTGCTCCGGCATGGCCAAAACACGCGGCGATTCCGACGGTGCCTGTAGACTGGGTGGAGTTAACCCGTGTGGTTCTTTCTTCGAGGAACCCCGTCTGGCTCTCCTTGCCGGCGCAAGTAATTCTAGCTGATGATAGCTTGCCTCACCATTAGAGGAGCGGTCTGAGTGCGTCTCATTCACATACTTCTGCATCCCAATGTGAAGGCGCGGAAAGTATGCTTCATTCCTAGAAGCGTGAGCAAGCCGGTTCCGACCGCACATGTTTTTGCTCCTTCCTGTTGCAACCTTCCCCACGACCATGACGTGCGCGCCATGGGCTATTGGACCTGATTTAAATATGGTGATTCGAGCAGGTCCTGCTGAGGCATGTCCCAAAGCAGTTTCCTACGCAGCATCGTCGGTGTCGGCCAGAAAGTCGGGGAACCATGGTTGCATTCGTAACCTGGAGACGTTTCCTCATGATGCAGACACATCAATCATTGTATCATATTATACTCTTGTTTCGGTACTGTTTCATTGACACTAATTCAGTTTGAACTCACCAGTGACCCATATTAACTGTGTGTTGCTGTACCATGTGTCATGGGCTGGTTCTCCTCTCTTTGCTCTGCACACATAAACTCCTGTGTGTTTTAGAGCAGCAGAACTGACAGTGTAGTTTCCTCCAGCTCCTCTGCTGCTGTCTGAGAGCAATTTAAGAAGATTTCTGTAGTCTGTGTAAATTGGGAATGTGCAGATGGTTACAAAAACAAAATAATTCTATATGCACCTTATGAATGACTTTCACTGTAAAGTAGTGATGTATTCAGAATCAATACCTCAATAATCTTTTTTTTAAAAACCACATAATTCAGATGTTGCCACGTAAAGCACATTATCTTACCTGATGAAACAGTCTTTCCAGCTGAATGTCCAGCCAGTAGAGGAGCCTTTAATCTCACAGATCAGAGTCACTGGATCTCCTTCAGTCAACCACTTCTGTGGAGAACCACTTAAAACTGCTCTGGGACCTGAAATGGAGAAATCACTCATTAATATGTTAATCTTGTGTGTGTTTATGAAGAGATTATCAAACTCACCTGATACTGTCAGTGTAACTGCATCACTGATGGGTGATGTTCGTAATCGTTCAGTCTCTCTTCTTCACAACAGTATTTTCCTGCATCAGACTGAGTAACATGACTGAATGTGTGTTCATGTAGTTCACTGAAAACACTGTCTGAACCATCTTTATACCAGCGGTACTGCCAGCTAGTGACTCCGTCACCATCAATGTCACATCTGAGAGTGACTGTCTCATCTCTGAATACATGTTGATCAGGTTTAATGCTCACTTTGGGTTTGGTCTTTAAGTATAATGACAACAATTCACAATGAAAATAATGTGCTGTTTTAACTGCATTAACAGTAATACTTGCAAAACTAGTTTCTAACCAGTAAGTGGTGCTGTACAAATTTCTATTTAATAGGGAAACGCGCCAACTACACTGACTACTTTCTTAGAGTGTTAAAGGGGTGATATGATGTTGCTAAAAAGAACATTATTTTGTGTATTTGGTGCAATGAAATGTGTTTATGCAGTTTAAGGTAAAAAAAAAACATTATTTTCCACATACTGCACATTATTGTTTCTCCTCTACGCCCCGCCTTTCTGAAACGCATCGATTTTTACAAAGCTCGTCGGTCTGAAAAGCAAGGTGTGCTGTGATTGACCAGCTATCCAGTGCATTGTGATTGGCCGAATACCTCAAGCGTGTGACGGAAATGTTACGCCCCTTACCATACTGTGATGCCATGTCCTGGCCAGAGCGATGAGACAAAAACATTCAAACCCAGTATAAACGAGGCATTTGTTGCATCCAGTGGGGACATAATTACGGATTATAATGACTTATACTGTCTTACATAAAACCATGTCTGCATTTATGATCGGAGAAATTACAAACTACAAGCGCTACTCTACATTGCTCAAAACTCGCGTTTGAATCATCAGTGGCAAATTCTTTAAATAAAAAAAACATAATAACAGTCTGTGAGTTAAGAACAGCGAAGGTAGTATACTATACCAGATCAGGAAACAGTCTTCCATAAAATGTGAAGGCATTCAAGGCATGGCGAAGCAGATATCGTCCTCTTTTGGAAGGCCAAACAAAGTAGTTTCACTTTCACAACGAAACACACAGCCCTTAGACATGGCGGGCTGCGGCAACAACATACACTGCAGTGAGAATAAAAGTTACGCATTCTTTCTTTGCGTGAAAATTTGGGCGGAGTTATGCAAAATTTCCCACATCGGGATGTAGACATGTGGGGGTGTGTTAGAACGGGCCGTTTTAGGTAGGCGTGGTTGACTCTTATTTTTATAAAGAATATCTCTTTGGATCCGAGACTTTAGTCTTTGCAACTTTACTAATCTTCTTTATGCACCAAGAGCTTGTAACACTCAAAATAGAAAGGAAAAATTTAAATCGCATCATATGACCCCTTTAAAGTGAAAATCCTAAAATATATACCTTTTTTTTTAGACTTAAGCCCCGTTCACACCAAGAACAATAAAGATATAGTTCTAAAAATAATTCTCAATATTAAAGAATAGCAGAATCCACACCACAACTATAACAATAAAGACAAAGAGAAACTATATCATTGGAATCACTTTCAAAACTATAAAATAATTGACAGTCAATCCGAATCCATCCTTCTGTAATGAGCTCAAGAATTTAAAGCGGCAGGCGTGCGTGTGTTTAGAATAAACAGACGATATCGTTCACTGGTGTGGATGCTAATATCGTTATCTTCAGGTGGCGGTTTCTCCACTAGGGCGATTGGGCAACGCACCACCAAAGCGCGAAAGGGAGGGTTTTTTTTTCTTTCACATTCAACCACAGTGTTACACTAGCTTTCACTATTCTAGACTGTTCTGCCTCTAAATAGTCCAATCAGCGTCGAGTCGCGTTTTGTGTAGTACCGCCCCTTTTTGGGTGATTTCTGTCAGACTGAGAATCGCCTCGAGTGCTCTCATAGACTTCCATGCAAAGATAATTTTTTTCGAACTGCAGGCACTGCAATGCAATCTCTATGAGTTCCGGGAGGGCTAGCACTAACGTGCTTTCATCATCATGTGAAACCTTAACTTGTGCAAGGATTGGTGGGAACAGTGACATCCAACAGTGACTATTTTGAATTTTAAAAACAAGAAAAAATGAAAAACTACTTTAATATCTTTATCAAATGTGAAAAAAAAAAAAAACAGAGAGACGGGGACAGCTATGCCAACTCAAATTCAGTTGAACTTGATCGACATCTTGGGGAACGTTACCTCAGCGCAGATGAATTATATCGTGTCATTGAAAGAAATACCATTCAGTCGTCGTAGCAATAAGGATAAATGGGCAATTAAAGAATTAGGACCATCAAGACCAAATTTAAACATCAAACAAGTACCTACAAAATGCGGGAAGTCATATAAACGGTGATTTTCAAGGACGTGGTATGAGCGTAAAAAATGGCTAGCGGGCTGCGAAGTAGCTAACGCTTTATTCTGCTACCCCTGCATTTTGTTCCACCCCGAGAGCGTGACAGACATTGCATGGACAACTACAGGTGTAATGTAGGCAAGGCAAGGCAAGTTTATTTATATAGCACATTTCTTAAACTATGGTAATTCAAAGTGCTTTACATAAAAAAAAAAAAAAAAAAAAAAAAAAAAAAATTGAAAAACTTTGAAAATTTTAAAAAAGTGATTTAAGAGGTTTAAAATGAGTTTAAAACAGTTAGAAATAGGAAAATAATACATAAAATATGTGCCATCAGACTAGGGGGACATTGCCCACAGTGCTCAGTCAAAAAGATGCACAGCTAAACAGCCTGAGTTTTGAGTCGTGCATTTTTAAATGGGATACTGTTTAGCACATATGATCTATTCTGAAAAGCTGATTCCAACTGTGCGGCCATATAGCTAAAAGCAGACTCCCCTTGTTTTTGTGTGAACCCTTGGTATTTCTAAATGACTCGATCCTAATGATCTGAGTGGTCTGTTAGGTTTATAATCAGTGAACATATCTGCTATGTATTTAGGTCCTAGGCCATAGAGTGATTTATAAACGAGTAAAAGTACTTTAAAATCAATCCTGAATATAACTGGAAGCCAGTGTAAGGACCTGAGAACTGTTGTGATATGCTCAGATTTTCTGGTTCAAGTCAGAATTCTGGCAGCAGCGTTCTGGATGAGCTGCAGCTGTCTAATGGTCTTCTTGGGAAGGCCTGTGAGGAGACCATTACAATAGTCCACCCTTCTGGTGATAAAGGCATGAACAAGTTTTTCTAAGTCTTGACTGGAAACAAAACATCTTGCAATGTTTTTTGAGATGATAGTATGCTGATTTAATTACAGCTTTGACATGACTACTGAAAATAAGGTCTGACTCTAGAATCACACCAAGATTCCTGACTTGAATTTTAGTTGTTAGACCCCTAGAGTCAAAAGGTATGCATTCACCTTGAGAACTTAATCTATGTTTCCAAATGCAATGACTTCAGTTATCTCCTTGTTTAACTGAAGAACATTTTAGCACATCCAAACTGATAATTTCATCAATGCATCGGCATAGGGAGTCAATAGGGCTGTAGTCATTTGAAGATAAGGCTAGGTAAATCTGGGTATAATCAGCATAGCTGTGATAGGCAATTTGGTTCTTTCTCATTATTTGACTTAGTGGGAGCATATACAGGCTAAACAAGAGCGGTGCAAGAATTGAGCCTTGTGGGACTCCGCATGTCATGGACGTCCACTAGACTTATGCTCTCCTATACTCACATAATAACTCTCCCTTCTAAAGGATGATCTGAACCATTTGATTACCATCCCAGAAAGCCAGACCCAGTTTTCCAGTCTCTCTAGAAGTATGTTATGATCGAAAGTGTCAAACCCAGCACTGAGATCTAGTAGTAACAGCACTGATATTTTGCCAGAATCAGAATTAAAGCAAATATCATTTATTATCTTAATGAGCGATGTCTCTGTGCTGTGATGCGGTCGGAAACCAGATTGAAAATTGTCCAGGTATCCATTTGAGTTTATGTATTTGTTCAGCTGATTAAAGACTATCTTTTCAATAATCTTGCCTATAAAAGAAGATTTGATATTGGTCTATAGTTGATCAATATGGTGTTATCAAGATTTCTCCTTTTCAGAAGGGGTTTAACAACTGCAATTTTCAGGGAGTTTGGAAAAGTCCCAGAAAGAATTGAGGCATTCACCACTTCTAAGAGATCTGCTTCTAAACAGTTAAGCACCCTTTTGAAAAAAGATGTGGGAGGTGTGTCAAGATAGCAGGTTGATGATTTTTAGGTGCTGTACTATTTCTTCAAAAATGTTGCTATCAATTTCTTCAAAAGCAGACATGGTATCTTCTTTTTGGTATGTGGTTGAATCTGTCTGACATCTGCATAATTTGGGGATGTGCTAATCACCTTCCTGATATTAATGATCTCAGACAAGAAGGAAGCAAACTCATTGCATTTACTGTCAGAGAGCATTTCACTGGGAATCTGACTTATGGGGGTTTGTCAGTCTCTCAACAATAGCAAAAAGAATGCGAGTGTTGTTTAAGTTACTGTTTATAAGGTTTGAGAAGAATGACTGTCTAGCTTTGCCTAGTTCCACATTGAAAGCACGGAGGCTGTCTTAATAGATGCTATAGTGAATTTCAAGTTACGTCTTCCGCCACATCCACTCAGCTTTTCTACATTGTCTTTTCATACTCTGAACTGCAGTTGATTTTCTCCAAGCTGATTTCTGCCTGCCAGTCTTCCTGCTGACTTTCAAATGAGCAATGTCATCAATAACATTCTTAAATTTTGAGTTAAAGGAATCAAGGAGAAGATCAACAGAGTCTGCAAAATGCTTGGTGTTAAAGATATAGCCTCCATAAATAGCACACTAATGTTTTCATTAATGCATCTCTTTCTGACAGACAGATCTACAGTAGATTTAGTGGTAACAGAGATCAATATATCAAAAAAAAAATACAGAAGTGATCAGATAGTGCTACGTCCTTAACAACAATGGATGAAATGTTTAGACCCCTACTGATGAGTAAATCTAAAGTATGTCCACGATTGTGTGGTAGGTTCCTGACATGCAACACAAAGGTTCAAAACAAGTCATCCTTTCTTTGTAGTTTTGTTTTTTGCATTATCTATGTGAATATTAAAATCTCCTGCAATAGCAAAACAGTCAAACTCTGAGGAAATCATTAATAGCATTTCTGTGAACTCTTCAACAAAGGCTGGAGAATATTTTGGAGGCCTGTAAATAATGATAAAAAGAATGCGTGGAGCACCTTTCAACACAATACCTAGATATTCAAAAGACAAATACTGACCAAATGACACTTGCTTGCATTGATAGACATCTTTAAATAGAGAAGCTACACCTCCACCTCTCCTAACAGACCTGCAAACACTCATGAAAGTGAAGTTATGAGGGGCTGTTTCATTGAGGACCGTTGCACTGCAGCTGTCTTCTAGCCATTTTTCATTTAGAAACATAAAATCCAGGTTGTTTGTGGTTATTAAGTCATTGATTAAAAATGATTTATTTTTTAGTGAGCGAATGTTTAAAAATGCTAACTTGATGGCATTGCATTTTGTCTCAACAGCAATATTAGGTGATGCATAAAAGGGGCTGAAGATTAGATGAGTCAGCCGTACGGCGTAGAAGCCTTAGTTTCTATCACGTGATTAAAACAGAAATAGAGGAAACCTACAGGAACACTGGATTCGCTTGTTCTGTAAATTTGTTGAATGTAATATAAGTGGAGCAAGGGATGTAGGGAGCAGTTGTAACTGTAATTTGTAGCAGTTTGTAATGTCAAGTGACAGGTAATGTAAGTGAGCAGTGTAGTGGAGTTAGTAGTACGAGTGTAATGAAGGGACCAATTGTAATATAAGGGTGAGTAAACGTGATGTAAGGAGCAGTGTTGTAGGTTCAGTGAACAGGGTAAGTAAGTGAGCAGCTGGAGGTGAGAGTGTAAGTAAGTGACAGTGTGGAATAAGTAGCAGTGTAATATAAGGGAGAGTGTTGTATGAATGGGAACAATGTAATCTAGGGGACATTGATATAAGTGAGTAGTGTAAGTGAGTAGTGTAATGTAAGTGAGCTGTGTAATATAAGTGAGTAATGTTGTAAACGAGCAGTGTAATATAAGTGAGTAAGGTGTAAGAGCAGCAGTGTAATATAATGTGAGTTGTGTAAATGCTGCTTTATGTGACCCAATTATTTTATTAAACTGCAATGAAGTAAACATTTTTGGAAACCACATCTGGCTTCATGTGCTGCGGAATGTGTTAACGCATATAGAAAACCCTAAGGAGAGCAAGACGATGATTGTTAGAGTCAGTTGAATTTTTATTAATACATAGTAGTCAGTTTTCCTTTACATCTCTAAATAGCTGTTAAAATTATCATTGAATGGGTGACAAACTGAATGCCCCCCTGATGGAGATGGCCGGAGCTTCACGGTTACTTATAAGCTATCGTGCTGTGTGAACGGGGCTTTAGCTTAAGATCATATGAGCTAATTGTTTGGTAAATGATAAGCAAAATTTAAAGGAGGAGAAATATACAGTTAACCAATTTCAAATGCTGACAATAAGAATCACAAGGCTTTACAGTGACAGACAGATTCAATACTTAATTCAATGCTCGTTTTTAAGGTAAGAGCTTACCTTTTGACAGCTGTTGACAAATGTAAGTGTAACGAATGTGATGAGGCACGTTTTGTAATTTTGCGTTTTCAACATAAGAGTGAATCGTTCATATTTGAAAATAAAATAGACTATTATGGTGAATAGTCCAAAGGCTTGTTACAAAAAAAGTTTTTACTGTTCTTTTTCTATTATATTTACTAGTCACAAGTAATGATGGATGAATGAATGAAGCATTTTTATAGCGCTTTATTTTGTATTGTTGTACACCCAAAGCGCTTTTTACAATCATGTGGAGGGGTCTCTCCTCAACCACCACCAGTATGCAGCATCCACATGGATGATGCGACGGCAGCCACAGGACAAAAGCGCCAGTGCGCTCACCACACACCAACTACAGGTGGAGAGGAGAGAAAGTCATAGAGCCAATCAAGTGGTTGGGGATTATTAGGATGCCCCATGATGGACGAAGTACACAAATCAAGTGCTTGAGTAAAAGTACAGATATGTATAATATTACTCCAGTAAAAGTAAAAGTTCTCCTTTTTCAATTTTACTCGAGTGACAGTACAAAAGTACTCGATTTTTTATGTACTTAAGTAAAAAAGTACTGATAGATAGATTTATTTTGCAATTTTATATAGGCTACTTAATTTAAATTTATATTAGAACATATTTTTTTATAATCCTACTGCTCAAAATACATGGGATTTTCCCAAAATAACCACTATATGGAGTCAAGATATATTTTTTGTTGTGGATATGGACTATGTTGACGAGAGTGATGTAGTAATGTTCACTGTGAAGCTTACACTGCGATGTACCTGATAGAAAACAGATTTGACCTTCTGATTTTCACCAGTAAGAAAAAAGTTTTTTAAAGCTTCACAGTTAAAACATCACAGTTATATATGACATGAGAATAAGGCCTGAAGTTAGGAAGAACATTTTAAGGAAAATATAATTATATTTTCATAATGATTTTTTTTCTTCTCAAACCTTGTAAAAACACCCCTGGCCAAATGCCCCCAGAGGGCATCACTTCCCACTTTGATAATTACTGTAATTACCATGTTCTGAACATCACGTCCTTTATTTTTCCCTCAGATGTAATCTATATAGGTGGTTGAATAAAAATATTTGGACTTCATATTTAAAAATTACCTCATGCACCAGCAAGCTTGTTAGCTAGACAGTTAGGATCAGCTAACAATATTTACTTATTTTCAGTATGGTTATGAATAAACATTCATATCTGTCTACTCGGCTAGTTAATCCAAACAATATAAAATTTATACTGTTGATAAACAATATAAAAACAGAGGTCACATAGGGCCAAATACATAGCATTTCAGTAAAACTGATATTGTTACTACAAAAATACAACCTAAACATTAAAATACACACAGATGTTGATGTGTCTGCATTCAAGCATTTCAGGGGCTTAAATAGATCACCCTTACAGCAGATTTAATTCACAAACAACTGACTGTTTTGACCTAAATATGATTTTCAGTAACATTAATTAATCCTAAAATTCGACATCAGTAACTTGCTTTTAGCAGCATCAGTCGCGCGCGCTCACAAGATCTCCCGGTTCTTATTTGTGAGTTCAGTTCACTGGAGACTCGCACTAAACCGTTCATTTTGAATCAGTGAGTTGTCGACTCGAGCTGCAATCGGATCATTACAATTTGTGAATTAATTTTTTGGTGCGATTTGCGAACCGATTTAATTGGTTCATTGAAAAGAATCAGTTTGTTTTTGAATCAGACACCGCTTCTGCGTGTCGGAGCACGTGATATATTATAAGGAGTAACGATATGTTTTATGAATTGTAGTGAAGTAAAAAGTACGATCTTAAGCTTTGGAATGTAGTGAAGTAAAAGTAAAAATTACTAAAAAATAAAACGACTCCAGTAAAGTACAGATACTTGAAAATGTACTTAAGTACAGTAACGAAGTAATGCTACTCCGTTACTGTCCACCACTGAGGAGGCCATGATTGACAAGGGCCAGGGGGACAATTTGGCCAGGACACCGGGGTTACACCCCTACTCTTTACGAGAAGTGCTATGGGATTGTTAATGACCACAGAGTGTCAGGACCTCGGTTTAACGTCTCATCCGAAAGACGGTGCTTTTTTGACAGTATAGTGTCCCCGTCACTATACTGGGCCATTAGGACCCACACGGACCACAGGGTGAGCACCCTGATAAAAAACCTCTTACAACAGGAACCTAGTTTTACCTGGAGGTTATCCCATCCAGGTACTGACCAGATCAACCTGCTTAGCTTCACGTAGGCAAACAGCTTGGGACCTGCAGGGTGATATGCTGTGGCTAAAATTAAGTTAATTTCTTTAACATGGGTATTCACTGTTTGTGTATTCATTAAAGGAAAATCGACTTTTCTCTAAGGTTTGAACAGAATAGAATCACCATTACTGTATGTTAGGAAAATACAAACCCAATTCCAAAAAGTTGGGACACTGTACAAATTAAAAAAGGAATGGAATAATTTACAAAATCTCATAAACTTATATTTTATTCAAAATAGAATATAGATAACATATCAAATATTGAAAGTGAGACATTTTGAAATGTCAAATATTGGCTCATTTTGGATTTCAAAAAAGTTGGGACAGGTAGCAATAAAAGGCCGGAAAAGTTAAATCTACATATAAGGAACAGCTGGAGGACCAAATTGCAACTTATTAGGTCAATTGGCAACAAGATTGGGTATAAAAAGAGCCTCTCAGAGTGGCAGGGTCTCTCAGAAGTCAAGATGGTCAGAGGATCACCAATTCCCCCAATGCTGCGGCGAAAAATAGTGGAGCAATATCAGAAAGGAGTTTCTCAGAGAAAAATTGCAAAGAGTTTGAAGTTATCATCATCTACAGTGCATAATATCATCCAAGATTCAGAGAATCTGGAACAATCTATGTGCGTAAGGGTCAAGGCCGGAAAAACATACTGGATGCCCGTGATCTTCGGGACCTTAGACGGCACTGCATCACATACAAGAATGCTACTCTAATGGAAATCACAACATGGGCTCAGAAATACTTCCAGAAAACATTGTCAGTGAACACAATACACCGTGCCATTCGCCGTTGCCGGCTAAAACTCTATAGGTCAAAAAAGAAGCCATATCTAAACATGATCCAGAAGCGCAGGCATTTTCTCTGGGCCAAGGCTCATTTAAAATGGACTGTGGCAAAGTGGAAAACTGTTCTGTGGTCAGACAAATCAAAATTTTAAGTTCTTTTTGGAAAACTGGGACGCCATGTCATCCGGACTAAAGAGGACAAAGACAACCCAAGTTGTTATCAGCGCTCAGTCCAGAAGCCTGCATCTCTGATGGTATGAGGTTGCATGAGTACGTGTGGCATGGGCAGCTTACACATCAGGAAAGGCACCATCAATGCTGAAAGGAACATCCAAGTTCTAGAACAACATATGCTACCATCCAGACATCATCTCTTTCAGGGAAGACCTTGCATTTTCCAACATGACAATGCCAGACCACATACTGCATCAATTACAACATCATGGCTGCGTAGAAGAAGGATCCGGGTACTGAAATGGCCAGCCTGCAGTCCAGATCTTTCACCCATAGAAAACATTTGGCGCATCATAAAGAGGAAGATGCTACAAAGAAGACCTAAGACAGTTGAGCGACTAGAAGCTTGTATTAGACAAGAATGGGACAATATTCTTATTCCTAAACTTGAGCAACTTGTCTTCTCAGTCCCCAGACGTTTTGCAGACTGTTATAAAAAGAAGAGGGGATGCCACACAGTGGTAAACATGGCCTTGTCCCAACTTTTTTGAGATGTGTTGATGCCATGAAATTTAAAATCAACTTATTTTTCCCTTAAAATTATAAATTTTCTCAGTTTAAACTTGATATGTCATCTATGTTGTATTCTGAATAAAATATTGAAATTTGAAACTTCCACATCATTGCATTCTGTTTGTATTCACAAATCTGTACAGTGTACCAACTTTTTTGGAATCGGGTTTGTTATGATCAATTTTCCCACCTTCAGTGTATCCAGGTGGAGGTCTGAAATCAGCACTAAACACACACTGTCACGCCATGGACTGTTTTGTGTTTGTTTTCCTCCCCCACATGCTCCATGACCCAGTTTCTCCCTTGTGTTAATCATGTTTGATTATGCCCTTATTTGGTTCTTCCTGTTCCCATTGAGTTCTATTTGATTCAGTTGTGTCTTGTTAACACCTCTTTTAGTCCAGGTGTGTCCCAATTAGTTCCTTGTTATTTAAGCCTTGTGTTTTCCTGAGTCCTCTGGGTTCAGATCCAAATGTCTAACTGTGTGCTACGTGTGTGTTTCACTGTAATTTGGTAATTTTAAAGAGTGTTCTTTTGTTCTGGATCTCCTTGGTCTCGCGCTCCTTCGTCTCCCACGTTGTGCAAGCGTGACAAAGACTGCAACTTATACAAGATGACGAGGGTTATTTTCCTGATCGAGCTGATGATTGTCACCTATTAAACTGTTCCGAAGTGGAGAAGTAAAGGAACATTAAGGTTCCTGTCCAGCACACTTTGAAATAAGTTGTGTCTCCCCAATCACCCACGCCAGGACCCCACATACTCACCAACGGCTCCACCACCTGTCCAACCAAGGTTACCCAGAGTTTCCGAAGTTCACCTGGTACTCAGCTAGAGCCGAGGCCACTCAGAAGTCAAGCCCGCGGCCGCCTCAGCAGTCAAACCGCCAGCCGCCCAAGCAAGGCGCCAGTGCTGCACTATAAAAGCCAGCCGGTACGTCAAAGTCTAAGGCAACGTGCCCATTCCGAGTCAAGCCCACCGGCTCCACATGGTCGGCTCCAGACCTGAGTACGCTCCAGTGGTTGGCAATCCAGCACCTGTGTTTCACCGACCCAGGTTATAGGGATCCGTCCGTAGAGGTCGGGCCGAGGCCAGGTACCCTTAACTGTCTGCCCTGCCATGGCTCTCCGAGCTGCCTGCTCCGCCATGGCCCCCCAAGTTACCCCACTGAACTGTCTGCCCTGCCATGGCCCCCTGAGCTGCCTGCTCCACCATGGCTCCCAGAGGTACCTGCTCCGCCATGGCTCCCTAGTCTGTCTGCTCCGCCATGGCCCCCTGAATTGTCTGCTCCGCCATGGCCTCCTGAATTGTCTGCTCCGCCATGGCCCCCTGAGCTGCCTGCTCCACCATGGCTCCCAGAGCTCCCTGCTCCACCATGGCACCCTGAACTGCCTGCTCCGCCATGGCCTCCTGAACTGTCTGCTCCGCCATGGTCTCCTGAACTGTCTGCTCCGCCATGGTCTCCGGAAAACCTGTCTGCTTCCGACATTGCCTCCTGGAACGCGGGATCCGACATGAGGTTGTTTTCTCCCCCAGTGCTCCATCATGACAACATTTTATCCATGGTGGTATCCCTGGATCCTTTGTCTCCTCACAGTAGTGCAGAGTGACACACACACAAACACACACACTGCATCAGCATGTGATTATATAAAGAATATATATATGCGTGTGTGTGTGTGTGTCACAAATGTTTAATAATTCATTAAGATCAATTAAGTATTTTGTGAGGGACTGCATTGTGTACAAATACATATTTTTGTTTGATTTTGTTTTTTAGATTGCATCATAGCTAGAACTCATGTATTTAGCTTAGTGCCATTCAAGACAACAGTCTGATCCATGCAGAGGAAGAGAAACTCGTCATATTGTGAATACTGTTGAACTAGTGAATCTTAAGATAATGAGGACAACAACTTCATTTTCAATATTTTAATAAATATTATCCACTGAAATACATTTAGAGACAATAATACACAAGAGGAAGTTGACTGAGCTCCATACTGACTGAATGATGACATACAGTTAAAAACACAGATTGTGTTAAAGCCTCAAGACTTCCTGAAACCTGCAGTCAGATCTTTAGGTGTCACGGATGCCTTCTGTGGCAAAACGAAGAACACTGAGATGAGGATAAACTCAAAATAAACAGTCATTAATCCGTAATCCAAAAGGGATAACACAAGGCAGGGAACACAAGAACCAAACATAGACGTTAATACCAGGTGCTCGATTACAGGAACATTACTGGGATACTATCAACTAAATATAAATGTGACATTACTCCCCCCTCCCGGAAGGCGCGTCCTCGCGCCACACAACATCCAATGGGGAGGGGAACCCGTTCGGGGCACTCAGGAGTAGGGAACTCAGGAGGCCATGGCAGAGTAGACAGTCCAGGAGGCCATATTAGAGCAGCCTCCGAGGCCGCGGCCCCAACCCCCGCCTCGGCCTCTACGGCTGGAGCCATACTACCCCCCCCAAAAAAAAATACTTGGAGAGGTTTACAGGCATCTTGGCAGGAATGGGGTCCTGAGGGTCTTCTGAGGGTCACTGGGCTAAAACTCGGGGACAGGAGCCCTCCGTGGGCTACACTCGGGGACAGGAGCCCTCTGTGGGCTAAACTCAGGAACAGGAGCCCTCCTTGGGCTAGGCTCGGAATCTGAGGCCCTCTCTGGGCATGACGTGAGTACAACAGCCCTCCTTGGGCTAGATGTGGAGTCAGGGGCCCTCTCAGGGTTAGACTCAGGAACCGCTTCCCTAGAGGCAACAGGAGAAGCAAGCGGCTTGGGAATGGCCTCCATGGCCATGACAAGAGAAGCTGCCTGCACCAGACGAGCCTCCATGGACAAGACAAGACCGACTGGAACTGTTCCTATGGACACGACAAGACTTTCAATATATATAGTATATATATAGATATATATATTATATACGCTATAGATATAATATATATAGATAAATTTTCTAAGATTTCTGGTGATAGTGCCATGATTTATTAAAACCAATATATATGTGCAGTGAAGCTCAAAGGTGGTTTTCATATTTTGTTTTATTAGCGCTTCATGCAGTAACATTTAACATAATTTTCATTAATGGTGCTTGCTAAGCATCAACATTTCTTGTTGCTCATACTTGAGATTAAAGGTTTTTAATAAATCACTAACCTTAATACAGTTTTCTTAATTGCTTAGACATTAAACTCCATTATAACGGTCAAGTGTCACAAACATAACAGCATTTTCTAGAAGATTTCTTAGAACTATTAACACTATCCTTGTGTTTCACAAATTTAAACACATATTCAGTATTTGACATCATGTGTTCCTGTTCAGTTGCATTTAGAAACCATCACAATGTTACCACAACAGGCAGCTCTCACCATGTGAACACTAGCATGCATTTTTACACACCAGTCAAAACAACAGGATGTGTAAAAATAATCATGTGAATTCACTGGCTCTGGAAACAACAAACTTGTCAACAAATATTTAGAGATTGGCATGTAAAAGATGATACATTGTAATAAGAGGTTGTTGTTCCTTGCTTTACGTTCAAGTAACAAGGTCACACTTCAAGAATTTAATAAAGCATCCGCTTCAATATTAAAGGGGGCATAACACACAGTTTCACCCAATCTCATGTTAATCTTGAGTACCTATAGAGTAGTACTGTCATAAAGAGCCATGATGGAAAAAAGCTCTCAGAAACTTGTATGAACCCGGAAGTAAGATTTTTGGCACAGAAATACTCCGTCATACATACAAATAGTTTTTTGAAATTTTTTCCATGCTTAGAAAGAGAATCCAACTCTTTAACAGTGTAAAAAACTCTGAATGCATGAAACAGCTTTGTACCCCCC
>JADLZN010009559.1:57462-183569 GCA_018155175.1 Sinocyclocheilus anophthalmus | reverse complement strand
CATATGCCACTTAGCTTCTGATCTCGGGTCACAGAGTAAATAGAGATAAAATAGCTTGTGCTAGTTAGCAAAGCATTTGAATAATGCAAGATAATTTCTGGCTCTGTGTTTCCATTTCCTCAGCCTCTTGGTCAAAGCATTTGAATAATGCAAGATAATTTCTGGCTCTCTGTTTCCATTTCCTCAGCGGTTCCTGAAACGCACAACACAAACAAATCAAGATGTGGTGTAGTAACATTGCTGTCTGATCTCAGATAGAAACAGGAGAGGAGGGGGGGAAGAGGGAGAGGGAAAAGGGAGAGCGAGAGGGAGAAAGGGAAACTCTAGATCTAAGTGAGTGAACCAACTTGAGTCAAGTTGAATAGGCGAGTCAGCGATCGTGGTCACCATGTCAGGTCACACAGATATGCCTCCGCGAGTGACACTGGAGAACTGTCCGATAACCAAATCCACGGCGCAGCATTGCATTATAGGATTAAGGAGGGATTGCCGGGCCCCCGGCTTTCATCGTATATCAATATGGCGATTCACCTAAGCTGCTTCGGGGTGCCTCCGAGGCTCACTTTAACACATGGGACTTCCTCAAGTGATCGGTCGAAGCTATCCATGCAATCTCACCTCGGAGACCTGACATTCCTCTGGTCTGCTTGAGTGCGAAGGGCAGATCGGGACAAAGCAGCTCTCAGTGTGCTTATTCAGGCGGCCGTAGTTAAAGTCTGGCCGTTGACAGACGACCAAATGCCTGGATGTTTCTTCTGAACACTAGGCTGTGACACTGGGAAGATGTATAGGAAGAATTAGCGCAAACATAGGAATCCCTCTGCACAGGTAGGGAATCCTGTGCAGTGGTGCACTTTGAAGTGTGCTTCATCAAAGCGCCCTCATCATCAAGTGCACTGATTATTTCATAATGAACCCAAATATAAACACCGTGCCGTTTTCACAGCTCTACGGATGTGGATGAAAAGAGACAGCAAAAGTTTGAACATAACATTCCATAGAAGGCTAAATGAATTATGTTTCATAAGAAGAAATGTTCTTGCAGATGCATTTAACATCAGACACTGGTGCAGAACAAAAATTATTCTGCGCAATGTCAACCTTGGCATGCAGGAGGAGTGTTGTTTTAGAAATCAAACACTTGTACTTAACTAAACACAGTTATTGGTAAATAATTAGCAAGGGCACATTGAGCACTGAATAACAACACCGCAATTTCTGAAGCACCCAGGGAATTAAAGAGATGCTCCAGCCCAAAAATGAATTCTCTTGTCATTTAATCACCCTCATGCATCCCAAATGTATGATTTTCTTCCTTCAGTTGAACACAAACTGAGATTTTTGGGGAAAATAATCCATCTCTGTCAGTCCCTATAATACAAGTGCATTGGTTCCTCAAAGCTGACACTTCAAAAACCACACAACAGTAATCCATATGACCCCAGTTGATGAATCGGTGTCTTCTGAAGCAAAAAAAGGTGTGTGAGAGAATAAAAATGCTATTATTTTAAACTCTTTCATCTATAAACCATCACTTCCAATCAAATGTCATGTGTTTTTTTTTTTTTTCACCACATCTATGGCTGTACCATGAATCTTACGTATTTTAATCACAAAACAACAAAAAAAAGCATGATTTCTGCTTCTTTTATTTATTAAGCATAATTGTCCGCATTTCATTTTAATGTGGTATTTGTTTTATCTTGCACTGGTAACAAGCCTCCACAAGCTTTCATGTTTAGAAAAAATCTGTGTTTGTGTTCATGAACAAGCCATACCATCTTGGTATGAGGGTGAGAATGATAAGATTCTTTGTAAGTGGAGTTTTCCTTTAAGGACGAATATTCTTCACCTCTCACTAATACGCTCAATTAGGCGAATCAAGGCTAATCGTATAAAGTTAATCAGTCTCATCTCTTACTGTTCATTCATGTGGGGAACCGTTTAGCGCACTGCATTATGGGACTAGGATTCCAAATATCCCGAAATGAGAGCGAATCCACAAGTGGGAAGCGTTTTACAATGATCTGCGATCTCAGACGTCACCTGCGGAGACTGAAGACGCTGATGCTGGCAGACCAGCGATTATTCCTCATATATACACGCTTTATTCCTCTCAAACCCTCACACTGCTGGGAAACATGCTCACTGTATGTCTGGAGCCCAGCATTATCATCCCCATAAACACCACTGTGATTTCAGACTGGATTTGTTCGCACTTGAAATAAAAGGATCAAATGTTTAGCTTTAGAGAGCTTTGCACCATTCCTGACGGAGGCCTGTTTCTTTTGCATGAAGGAGGGATATGAAAGAACAGAAACATGCATGATGAGACAATATCAAGCATTTGATTCCATACCAAGGAGACAAAATACTTTTGATCATTATTTTTCGCAATGATTCTAGGAAAACTAAGGGTCAAATACGACTAGTCATAAGATCCATTTTCCATATTAAATTAATAATAAACTGTTATTAAAGAACTTCTTTTAAAATTGAAATCAGTTTTATTTTTTTCCCCTAATTTTCTTTTTTAATTTTTCTGGATACAGTTTTTTTTTCTAGACTCAACGGTTTTAATGGTTAAAATACATTTTAGTAATCAAAAAGCACTTGAACAATTTAACAAAAATGTATTAAAAGGTTAACAAAAAATGTTTTGTGTCTAAATTCTATGTATTCTGTTTTCATTTGGGGGTTCCATTTTAATGGTTTAATTAAATTTTAATCAAACAGCATGTCTAATCAACTGAAGCTTTAAAACACTAACAACTTAATAGTTTTTTGCTTTTTTATAATAATAGGGCCCTATGAAATAGGTTTATTTATTTTATTTTTATTTTACACGTTCACACTGTGTCGTGTGCTTTAATCTTACTAGATTTATGATTATTTAATAAAAACGTATTAATAAAAAAATGGTAGTACTCCAAAGAAAGCGCAGAAAAAAATTATTTACTCTTGAAAATGTAATCAAATGAAAATTAAACAACTTTATATTCTGACAAAAAAAAGCTGCACAACAGAGGTTTACTGTTAAAATCAGCTGTTAATTTATTATTTTTATTATTGATGTTGTTGTACATTGTGGCTGAACTATAGTTAATTTTTTTCTGTCAACATTTTGTCAGCTAAACCGATCTTTTATTTTGATTGGTTGTCGGGTTTATTATTCACAGCTAGGGTTGCAAAGGGGTGGAACATTTCCGGTAAATTTCCGGAAACTTTCCCAAAAATCCTGGAAAGTTTCCAAAATTTCTGGAATGTTTCCGAAATTTACTGGAAATGTTCCACCTTTTTGCAACCCTATTCACAGCCCATATCACGATTTTATTAAGTGTATTGACCTACTTGTGATTTCTTCACGTTTCATGACATTCCGCGTTATACAGTAAATTCTGCTGATTCTGTCTGTGTTTTCTAGGCTCCATAAAATGTAGAGGTGAGGGAAAACACGGCAGCCAGGAGGACTTGAGCTCAAATATGGCTGTGTTTGTGAGTGTGACAGAGCTTCCTGTCTCAGAGACCACCGAAAGAATGCCTGAGAGTTTCTAAGACAGGGAGGAACTGAATGCACGGGGAAGAAAAGAATGGAAAAGCAAAAGAAAAGGGTGGGCGGGTCAACCAGGATGATTGACAGCTAGTGAGTGTCGCTTGACCTCTCAGGGTTCGTCTCCAAGTATTCTTGACAGGCTTGAAGAAGCAGAACATAAAAGAGCTGGAATGTTAATTTATTTTCAATTGCCAGGACCAAGATGGGAGAAAATAAGGAATGCATACATGCAAGCATAGCAAGCGGAACGTGCACAAGTGAGATGTAAAGCTGCATCCAAAATTGAGCTCAAACGCAGCTAATTAAAGACGTCAAGCAGTATTCTTAATTTGTTTTCAAACCAGGATTATAAAAGTGTCAAAAAGTAACCCAACAGCCGTAAGATTGACACGATAACTTCACATTTGAGAGAACACCGATTCTGTTCCAGACGCAAATGTGAGAGATGTTTGAAATCTCTTTCTCCATCAATCACGGATTTCTAAAATTAGCACAACTAATCCAAAACATCAATGTGATTGTGATCAGCGCGCTCAACACATTATGGTCTAAAGCCGAAGACAGTTTTGTTTATTTTTGCTTTTTTTTTTCATTGCTGTTTTTGTTTTATTATTTGTTTGTTTTTTTGCAGTTTTATAGGATAGGACATGATAGCATATAAACAGATTCAATATCAGTCGGACATCATTATGTTTATGTTGTCAACTATCCAGCATTAATAAGTAAGAAAGATCAGTGGATGCAGGCAATAAATAAAGTATTGACCTGCAAATAAGCAAATGTACAAATGTTTGCAAGTAAAAAAAAAAGTACCAGCCAAATGACAGTTTTTGTAGCTTTTTTCTTCAAGTGCACTATTAAATATTGACATAGGGCCTACTATATTACACTAAAATATCAAAGTTACTGATCGTGTGCAAACAAGTGAACATAATCAAATATACCGTCAATAAGAGAAAAGAAAAACATGCAATAACTACACAAACATATAAAATAGATGCCATATGGGGCAAAATGTGTTGAAATTGTAATAATAATGCACAAAAACATAATAGTTTAAAATCATTTGAAACTGCTGCAGGGAAATGTTATGTAGATGTCATTTATAGATTTTATCTAGTGATACACAAATGTGGACATATCCACATTCAACAGTGTTATATAATGGGCTCGATAGAGAACCCTTACACAGCAGATTTAGTTCACAAATGATATGAACAATCTGACCTAAATATGATTTTCATTTAAAATAATCAATACTAAAATCCAGCATAAGCAGCACCATCAGTCGTACATACAGCTGCACTCTCAAGCTCTCAATAGCATCCGGATCTTTGTTCGTTTTTTATTAGACGTTATTTGATCATGCTTTGTTGTTTTGACAAGTAAAAAGGTACCTGGTCCATGGCATTCATTTACCTTACCACGCTTAACAATGCTAATACTGGGATTAAAAGTGAATGAAAGGACGAAAATAAACGTATAAATAAATCCCCTCCCAAAAACCCAGCTGGTGAGATGTGAGTGAGGATTGTGGAAGAGAAATGAGAGATTGCATGCGCAGTCCAGTGGAATAACTCATGAAATATTGCTCGGTTCGTGGGAAACTGTGTAAGCAGATCGCAAACAGAACACAAAGCCAACTTAATCCAAATTTATGAGCTCACCTGTCTTATTCAAGTGCTTTCACACTGGTGATATAACGTTTGGATTCTAACTGTATTATTTATTTTGCATGGCGTTAAGTCTGGCAGGCCACATTATTCAACCCTGATCTGATGCGTTCCAATCCGCTTTAGACACTTCTTACAGTGGCCCTTTAACTCATTCATCAGCCATACATTATGAATCCCCAGCTCCACCTTAGCTGATGAACATCAGTGATTTTTTTGGCAAAGTCATTGTAATGTTTCCAATTGTAATAAGGCCATTTGTATTTCATTTGTGCGCACTATAATCTATAACTACGAACTTTGTTGTCTTGATATATTGAGGTCTTAAGAAGCGAAATGATCAGTATGTGGAAGAAACTGAAGATTATTTACAACATTTTTACCTGTAATCCAGAGCCTCAGGCAAATCTGATTCTTTTCCACAAACCGGTTCTTTTAGACAGTCTGTTTTAATAAACTGGTTCAATTCTCTAGCTCACTCCCATAATCATGCAATGATGTAATGTATACGCAATTATATTATTAAAGCACACAATAATTATATGATGTGATACTTGGATGGATTATATGTCTAAAGCATATAAAGTGAATAAACACATCTTCATCAGCTCACCTTTTTACATAAAAACTTTAGTTTGGCCCCTTTATTCAAGTCCCGCCGGGCTCATATCAGCATAGGGCTGCCACGATTAATCGACATCGTTTGTCATTCGCACTGGCGTAAAGCCGGTTCTGTATTAGTATTAAATCTCCATCCTGGCCTTCAGATGGAGTGGCATTTATACACAGAGCGTATTCCGGCAAGTTTACAAAAATCTATAATCACGCGTTATGAAATTGAAGAAGCATTTCGCGATAGTGAGAGCTGTTTGCGTAGCTTCTCCGTGAACTATGGCTCCTCTGAAAGCCATGTTGAAAATCCCACATTAATAACATGTTTCTCCAACTCACTTCTAACGTCATTTGAGTGATTAATAAACTCCTTCTTGGGATGCGTGGCTTCTTACACAGATAAGGCAACGCCACCAAATATTCATAGTCTTCTAAGCAGTGATTAAGGCATGGCATTATATATACATTTATGTATTAATGAACTAGAATAAGAGACACTTCCGACAAACCATATATTGTCGTTTCACCTGACAGATCTCACGACAGCCCCAGCTTTTGCCTATCGCAATTTATCGTGCAGTCCGATATCAGAGCTCACTGTGAATAATGTTGATTTTCTTCACATACTGATCGTTTCGCTTCATCAAAACCTCAATATAGCGTCAGGAGTCGTGGGTATAATTTTTGTTTTGCCCTGATAGCTTGTTTAACTCTCAAGTGACAGTATCCACGGACCTTGCTTTTATGAATCACCCGCATCCGGTTTCCTTTCAGCCTAAAATCTTCTTTATTGTTCTACTGCAGAAAAAAGTCATCTTGGATGGCCTGAGAGTGATTCCAACAGCAAATTTACGTTTTGGGGTGAACTATCATTTAACAAACTCGGATTAATAAATGCTTTCGAAGTGTTTTTCATTGTCAGTTCATGTTAACAAGTGAAACCTCTTTGTAAAGTGTTACCAAAACTTTCTTAACATCTTTAAGAGTGAATAAGCAATGCATTTCACATTAATACTGAAGACGCTACTCTTTCAAATGTACTTCCGTTAATTTGCTCTTTTTTCCTTTTAACAATGTTCCGTTCATAAATGCTGAAGAAAAGCATAACCAAAGTGCAGCCACTACAGCTTCATTGGATTTATATCTACAGAACTGAAATTCAAAAAGAAAGAAAATAACTTTCATGACAAATGGACAAAAGAAAAGCCTCTGCTGGATGGCAAGACTCGAATTCATTTTCTGCTCCCAATCCTCCACTCCTGCTTTTCCCTCTTCTGTCCCCCAGAACACAATTCCTTCTTGTGTCTGCGCAGATTCCCTTAGTTACCGCAGTGAGAACAAGGCAGTGCAGCGGCTCCCAGTCAAAAACAAATAATTCAATATTTCACACTCATTAGTAGCATTAACTAAAAGAACTATTTGGTTGTTAGCATAGCCTGTGACAGCTCAGGAACAGAGCAGTGAAACAAACCACAGATGAGCAAGACAAATAAGAACAAGGTCTGAAATAAACAAGAAAAAAGGAAGTATACAGCGCGATTCCTTATTAGACTTTAGAGCATATCCTATATGATACACATAATTATATATATAACCATAATTAGATAATATTATATATATATATATATATATATCATTTTTTTTTTTTTTTTTTTTTTTTTTTTTTTTTTTTTTTTTTTTTTTTTTTAAAGAAGTGTCTTATGCTCATCAAGTCTGCATTTGTTTGATCAAAAATACAGGAAAAAATGTATATTGTAAAATGTTATTATGATGTAAAATAATGTTTTTTTTTCTATTTTAATATACATTAAAATCTCATTTATCATTACTTAACCTTACTTATTACCTTATATAATAATTTATAATATAATGCACTGTCTGTAATTATAATCCAGAAATTGTTTTTCAATACCAAGTATGCTAAATGTTATTTTATACAACCACAAGCATGAAGCAAATCTCTGAGTCTGTAGTGCATCAAAACTCAATGTACTATTTTTATGACTTCCACCATTAACAAATAGCTCAAAGATTTGAGCACTCTTAAGAGCTCCTGATTTCCATAATTAAAACCCTGAGCAATCAGCAATCATGCTCCTGCTCGCCTGGATGATCAACACACTTGCTTTAGCATCGCATCTATAGCAGGACGGTCATGCCTCCTTATTCACACGCCTGTTTAAAATGGAACGAATCAGTGCCAATCGAGAGGGAGGGAATGAATTAAACACCACAGCCGTCTGGCTTTCTGCATCTCTTCATGTTCATAAAGAAATAGAGGGCACCTTTGATTTCCGCATCAATTTAGGGCAATGGAAAAACATAAGTGGCAAATAAATATCTGCTTTAAAAAAAAAGTCACAATTAAAACATAAAATGCAGCCAATTTTGTTCTACACTCTCGGAAAAAGAGGTACAAAAGCTGTCACTTGGAAAGGTACACTTTTGTACCTTTTTTTTTTTTTTACCCCTATAAGGTGTACATGGGGAAGTTGTGGCCTAATGGTTTGAGAGGAGGACTCGTAACCCAAAGTTTGCAAGTTCGAGTCTCGTACCGCAGGGATTGTAGGTGGGGGGAGTGAAAAAACCAGCGCTCTCTTCCACCCTCAATACCACAAACTGAGGTGCCCTTGAGCAAGGCACTGAACCAACTGCTCCCAGGTCGCGCAGCATAAGGCGTGCCCCATGCTCCGGGGTGTGTCACTTGGTTTTTTGTGTGTCCATGCGTTTGTGCACTTCGGATGGGATAAAGGGAAAGCACTAATTCCGAGTATGGGTCACCATACTTGGCCACACATCACTTCACATCAGTACAATAAAAGTACACATTACTACTGTTTGGAAGGGTACCATCACAGTGACAGTTTTGATAGAGAACAATAATTACCATGCAGACGTTTTTATTTATTTTTTTTGCATGGCCTAACTGCATGCACGCAGTTTTAGTTTTTTGTCAGACGGGTTGATTAAGGTTCTTCTCACAGCCATTTTAGCCGTTTAGACGATGATTCATAAGTGTTTGGCACAGCACTTCAGAACATAAAATAACGCAGCATATGTTAACACATCAACCTGTGTGACTCCACATGTGCTTTCTACTTAGAGCTTGTGATAAACCATATCAAGATCACAGTAAAAATGTATGTGGATAACAACATCTAGACATTTTTACTTGATATGGATTCATCTATCAGCAGAAATAAATGCGACTACAGTCGGTCAGCACATTTGTTTAAGTCTGCATGCTCTTTGAGTCGCTGTGTGAATGATTGCCATAGAAATGAAATGCCAATATAAAAGTTTAGTTTAACTTTTTAATACAAGACCCTTGTAATAATAATAATAATAATATTATTATTTTTAAGGAATATACAACCAATACATTTTTGTTCATAGTTTATATAGTTTTGTTGTGCAGCATCTTATTTGACAAAAAAAGCAATGTTTTGTTATAAATTAAATGTTATAATGTCATATGACTACATTTTCTACATGTTGTCTAATTTTGATTAAATTGTAAAAATTTTATGAATTAATTTCATTAAATATTTAATTTTTTTTTGTATTAGATTCAATCAGAAATTTGTACTTGAAATTTGTATTAAATCACACATAATCCAGAAAAAAAAATGGAAAACAAGATATTTTGAAGAATGTTGATAACAAAGAGTTTCCTGGTAGCCATTGACCTTGCCAGGGAAACATACCACTGGAAGCCAATAGCTGCGTCACTGTTTTTTGCTTTTCCAACATCTTCAAATATCTTCACAGAAGAGAGAACTCATCCGGTTTGAGGTGATTAGATACGGCAATTTAATTTTTGGGTGAACTGGCTCTCAAGATTAGCATGTTTCGGTAGAATTTGGGCGACCAAAACGTCGAATTCCGAGCCCCGTTTACCTTTCAGTAGGTTGGGTAGCCATTTAAAAATGCTTTAGAAAACTGATTCGGGCTGAATAGCAACAAACTTGTAGCCAATCAGCAGTAAAAGGCGTGTCTACTCATGATGTGGAGGAAAGAACGTTCAGTGCACAGGATGGACATTAGCAAGCCGAGCGACAGAAAGATAGAGAAGGCGGATAAAAAACAAGAGGAAAACGTCTGCAGAACAAAAGAAGGCAAGAAGTAGGACCTGTGTAAATAGCACTCAGCTTTCCAGCGCTTGGAGAACTGAAGGATCAGAAGCCGGCGATCGACCCGAGGTTGCTTTGTTTCTGCTCGATAGGTGAGTAACACCGTGTCTACACCACAACAGCTAAAGTCTGTCTAGTACACTGGACACGACAAAGCAACCGCGTCGCATATAGTGTAGACAGCATCACTGATTATAAAGAGTTCTATAGTATTTTGTCACGCCGATCGCGTCCGGTGTAGACCCGGTGTAACATTGGTTTTGCTTTGTTAAATTCACAGAACTAATCGTTGCCTGGGTTTGCGTACGTATGTGTGGGGCGGAGCTATCAAATAGGGGCGAGACCCTTTTGAGGTATAGGGCGTGTTTGTTTTGGTGATTTCAAATATCAACAGTGTCTCTTAGAAATCGCTTACCCACCTTTAATGGTACATGGATTTGTGATAAATATCAAATTGAAAAGAAATCATGTACACTTTTGGCCGTATCGCCCAGCCCTACTTCGGTTCAAGAAACATGGCATAATCAAGCACAGACACTACCTATCTGAGCTACCCACACACACACACAATATATACAACATTCCCTGCCAATATCTGCGTGTGCTTCCTCTCAGCTGCAACATAATCAAATTAATTAGAAATTCCCACAGAGGAGCACAAATATAATATCGCTCTAGCCTCTGAAGAGCCTGTGGTCTCTCTCCATGTTAATGCAGGCATTTGTTGTGGCGCAGGAGCCCGGGGCCGCCGGAGCCTCACAGGTCAATGCTAATCCCTAATAGATGGTGCTCGTTCATCAGCCTGCTATCCACAGAGCAGAACGCCTCTCGCTGCCATCCATCACTCAAAGCTGGCAGCTCCAGCAGGGTGTGTTTAAAACGCTGCTAATGTGTCCTGTTCCCCAACACAGCGTTGCGTTAGGTGTGCAATGCAGCTTCACTCAACACACAATTAACTTCTAATAACTAAATTAAATGAACATTTGGTGTGAGCATCCTTTGCGTTTAAAGCAGCTTTTGCCCTCGGTGCACTTGCGCATATTTTTGCCGGTAGCTTCTTGACGCATAAACTGATATTTCCTACGGACCACACCCAGCCAAGATGAAACAACTGACTTAAAACATTTTTAGAACTGATGACTTAATGATCATAACGATGAGTTTATGTGGAGCCGTATTTAGTGAACGCGACACTCGAACACTGTTAGGAATGAGCGGCTACAGCGCGTGCACATAGTACATATTTATATCCATATATATATCATATATACTCACACTACAACACTACACCATATTGCATCCTCAGGAATTGTTAGAATTAATTTTTTTAAAGTGTTATCGGCCAACTAGCGAGTGACACTATTTCATATACTCACCATATTTACTCCCATTTTGAATTTGGCGAGTGTTGATTTTAGTCGCTGCATATATCCATCTAGAGCACAAATGACTTTCGTTTGAAATTTCATCCAAGTTTTATTTTATGAATCTGAATCTGCCATTCAAGCTTTTACATTTCCATTCAGTGTCTTTCTAAAAGTCCAAGAAAGTGTAAAGCACTTCAACTCTTAAAACGCTGAACAAAAGCATTCCCATCGTCTGTGCGGCGCTATCTTCCTTTCTCCCATCCGCTTCCACACAGATCAGCTGCTGAGAAACACTTCTACAGGAACATACGCTTTTTCCTCTCCAGGATTTTAGCCTTCATTAGTGAATCGCTGAGTGACGATAGCCATGCAAACGGTTTGTGTTTTCAGAGGAATCTGTGGAATCTAGCAGCACACTGTACCACGCTAGCGCTCTTTCGGTCTTTTCGCTCTCTTTTTTCTTTTTTTGTGAGATCAGAAAGAAATCTGACCTGTAGAGCTTTGTTCTGCCTCTTGCAATACAAAGCAATCTAACAACCAAGACGAGAGAGGTTTTTGACAGAGCTCTATTTCTAAAAACACTGTTTTAATGGCCTTTGTTCTCAAAAAATGTTGTTAGATGATCGATATTTCTCATCACCATCACTCAGAAAGCTCTGTTTTTTAAGCTCCTTGAGGATTTGGCATCTCTTACAATTTTACAGTTTGTTTTTTAATGAAAGCTAAATGATTGCAAAGGTATTTGCACAAGCAAAGCAAGATTTGCAAAAGCATAAATAAGCACAAATTAAATGTAAATATGAATATATTAATTGCATGAAGCTACTCACTGATAACTAAAGGCTAAACACCAGATCAACATTCATATATTCAAAAACCATTTCTACTTTACTATAAACAGGCTATAAAAGGTATATTAATATATTAAGTGTTAAGCGACAACATTTGGCAGAGGAACTATGGGATCTTACAAGGGCATACAATTATATATTGCAAATGCTATTGGTAGGCATATATTTTCATTTTTGCATAAAGTTACTTGTGTGTGCCAGTGTCTTCTATCCATGCAAATTCAACCACACAATTACAGCAGGGCATTTCTTGACCTCCTTTTGTAATAGTCTCCTCATGAGGGTCATTTTGGCTATTGATATTCTCCATAATGTGTGCTGTTTCCTGACATAAATATGGATTGGTTCTCATAGCATTTCATTTGGAAATATGACATTTGTATTAATGTAACTGAAAAACCACAACATCCCAATACAGAATAAACTAAACCTAACGGTAAAATATTGCTGTATTTTGTATTTCCAAAAGCATTCAATTGCAATATAAATCAAAATAGGGATAAAAAACACAACAATCTGAACTTGCAGGCTTACATTAGGTTATGTTCGCATTTCAGTTTGTTTTGTCGTTTACAGAATGGTTGCTGCTTGTATTAAAATGTATTGTCATATCAGCTTCACCGGCTATTACACAGCATATACAGATTAATATAAATAAAATATATAAATTCGACATAATAAAAAAAAAACCTTCAAAATTAAAAAATGTTGTACATTCAATTCTATAAAAAAAAATTGTGATCAAAATCGTGAAAGCTTTACTCTGTCTGTCATTTAATATACTTTAAGATTGATGCATACAATTCTGGCTTTCTTTTGCACGGTTCCAATGTGCTCTCTAATACACTTTCTAACTGGTTGCTGAGTAACCTGGATCACTACATTGTAATTGTAGTAAGAGAAAATATTTTAGACAATGCATTACTAAAAATGTATTAATGGTGTAATATTTTTTAATGCAACTATGTAATATTATTAGCAACTACACTCTGTACAAAAGCGGTCACTTTCAAAAGGTACAAATCTGTTCCTCATTTAACCCTAAATGTTGCATAATGTTGCATAACTTAAATGTAAAAGGTCGTAGCTAAAGTGTACATATTAGGATCTTTTGAAAGGTTACCACCCCAGTGACAGCTTTTGTACCTTTTTTTCTGAGAGTGAACCAACAAAAAAAAAAATCACATTTAGAATGTTTGTATAACAACGCTTAATTGTAGCAGCTTGCTTGCTTGCATGCATCACGAATGCAAGTTTAAGCAGTAACGCGAGAAAGAAACAAGACTTTCTAGGACAGCAGGAATAAGATACGCCAAGCACTTGAGCATCCGGATCATTTCTGTGCATGGGAACTTCAGCAAACTAGAGATCAATCTCCATTCATCGACTAGACTTTAAGGAATTTAAGGAGTGAAACAAATTCAAAGCGCATTCAGGAAACCGTTAATTACTTCAATGCAATCAAAGGTTGTTGTGAACACATGTACGGCTCACAGGCAGGTTAGGACAAGAAATCCTCATTCACACGTTTGTCAGTTCATAATCCTAATGATTGTAACTAATGATCTATGGCCGCAGTTCATTCTGATGTAATATGAGAAGCATTCAAAAATGATCAACATTCCATATGCATGAAGTGCATCAACTGAATTTTTCCACTGCAAAAACACCATTGAACTTTTCCAGATGCATCGCTCCTCACTGCAGACGGCTCCATACCATTTTTTCCACCAGCTCCGAGTACTAACCTCTTTCTGCCTTTCGCCCCAAGTTCTTGAGCCATTATTGCTCGAAGAGTCATTATGATTGATGTTTTTTGTTGTAGGATGGTTATGTTATTGTCGGTAAATAGTGTTAAAAGAAACCAGTGGTGTAATACGATATAGCTGAATGCTCTTTTCAATGCCGTTTTCTTCTGAACGGTCTTGTTCAAAGCAACGCATATGCATTTTGGCATTCTTTGGCTTTATTTTGACAGGACAGTGCAATGTGACGGGATCAGGAAAAGGACCACAAGCCGGGACTTGAACAAAGTGCAAAGCGTGGGAGAAATACCCACAATGCTGCTACTGACTCCGACAACAGCTTTCTTTCAGAAAAGACAGTAAGCGGCCTGTTTTACACCTTCAGTCTGAAACTGCATTCAATGCGCGCCACAACTCATCTTCATGTGTGTTACAGAGCATGATCAAGATCCAAACAGCCAATCAACAGACTAATCATTTATTTTCTTTTTGCATGACAGTAATGTCTAGTAGCTAAGTACTATTGTTTTACTGTGGTACACTGCCTGATTGCTTTTATCAAAATGTGCTATATTATCGACTTGCTCTAATCTGCTTACGGCATGAAGATATTAGAAACATTAACATCTTGACTTTTTTTAATGTGCATGACTATAAGCATAAACAGATCTACAAGTAACATGCAATTTTATTTTTCAACTACAAATCGCGATAGAACGGCCAAAGAGTATTGGTGAAGCTTTAAGAATCCACAAATGAAATAACTTTAAAAAACCTTTCTTAGGATATTCCAAAGTCAAAAACCCTAAATCCTCTGACAATGGAGATCTGGATTTTGTACACAGCATTTAAGACTTTCTGACTAGGAATTTCTCACTGGTAAAAGAATGGTTAAGCAACCAGAATTTTTTTTTTTTAAATGACATTACGTTTGGAAATTAACTAATTTATTCAATGAAAAACTGAATCACTGTACACACTTAAAAAAAAGGGTTCCAAAAGAGGGTTTTCACAGTGATGTCACAGTTTTTAGAACATTTAAAAAAAACTAAAGGGATTTTTTTCCACTATAAAGCATCTTTTATGGAATGGAAGAGTTCCACAGATGTTAAAGGTTCTTCATGGAGCTGTGGATGACAATTAAGAAAGGTTCTTTTTAAGAGTGTATGATAAATGGCGAAACAGTGTGTTTCAAAGATGTGAGAATACAACTGTGAGCCTCAGTTTAGCCATACTTTGGGAGGGGGTGCTGGTGGCTCAAGTTTTTAGCAATTGAGATTCAACCACTTTGTCATGTAAATGCACGCTTGTGTGTGTAGAACACGTGAGTTTATGTGACTTGGCTGGAATTTTTCACAGGCAGGTTGATGGAGCTGCGATGCACTTCTCTAAAGAAATGCACAACCAAATGGAGCACGCCACAACGGCATTTGTTCATCCTGTGTGAGAGTTGTTATATCTGTTCTCGATTCAATTTTTTTTTGGTTATGAACGAGCACTAAACAATGACTCATAATACAGATCTGAGGCTGAACATTTCAAATGAAAACTGCGGGGGTTTCCACGTGGATGAGTCCTTTATTTATTTTTATAGATTCAGGGTATCCACCTACTTGCTGAATTAAAGAAAAAAATGTTTTTCTCCAATTTCAGTCCTTTTTATAATTATCCGTACATCAAGTCATTGTAAGTGAAAGCTTGCCTTCAGGTTCATTTTGCTGTGCTCCAGTTTACGTGTGAACTTTTTGTGTGAACACCTAATCCGAATTCAAATTTGACAACCATGTTGATCCAGAGTGAAGCTTCCATAAGTCTTTTTTAAAGTTAAGTAATATAATGAGGCAAAATGTGTGTGTGTGTGTGTTATTGCCTGTGTGTGGCACACAGCAGAAGATACACCATCAGTTGCTCTGCATAGATTCAAATGACAAACACGAGCTCCACGAGTGTGTTTCTCATGAGCGACTGTGACATGAGCAGCTCATAGCATGGTTAATAATGCATGTGCAGTAAAAAGATCTGAATTTAGCTGCTGCGCATGGACCTTCAAAAGGCAAACAATACCAAATCAACTGGGCTTGTCCCAAAATATCCCATTCTAAACTAGTCATAACAAGCCACAGTGTTAAACTACTCTATTCCTTTATTTTACTGAAACTTTTACACACTATGCTAGTTGCTTTGGCAATATTGTAGCATGGCAATCAATCTATATATGATATATAATATTATATATTATATATCTGATTATTATAATATATGACAATGAACAGAAGAAAAGTGAGCTTTTGTTTGTTGCACCTATAGTTTAAAAACTATACTGTCTCTCATAGTGCTCTGCACCATCAATTTTCGTTTTATTGCACAGGTCTCTATATTTCTCCTATAGAGATAATTCAACGACAGATAAGCGTGATGTATTGCCTCCTACGAAAATCACATCTGGCCCTCATCCTGTTCTTTTTAAAGAAAAAAAAACATGTCTTACTAAGATAAAGTGCCTCTTTTTTACGTTACTGAAACAATGCACGCACAATTAGGTGACCCGACATGCTTTCAACCCTTAAATTAAATCTTTAAAAAGTAGTAAGCTAAGTGAGCCACTGATCCTCCTGGTGTTTTGTTTAAAACCCCTGCAGTTTTGCTGCTCGCTATCCTGAGTCTGTGGATGTGGAGAAATGCAAAAGCACGGTATCCGGACGCGTAGTGCGTAAAATGGAGATATGGGTAATGTGAATGATACTCACGGATTGAGGAGAAGTCCAAGCAGATCTATTGACGCTATAAAAAGCGAGGGTCTCTAAGTCACCTCTAAATCAGCGCACAAAGACTTTCATCGCGCGCTCAGGTAGATCGCAGATCCGCGCAGTCCAGAAACCAAACCACATTAGGCCTACGAATATGGAAAGCTGAGACAAGCGAACACCCAGGTCACGTTTAAAAGGAGCATTTCGCCGTTTTCAGCAGCCGGAGTTGTCCCGTTCCATGCAACACTCGGTTTGGGGCAGAGCGCAATGAATGCGCGTTTAAATCAAAGCCATGCGCCCTTTCGTCGTCGCGATGGCCCGACCGGTTTCCCTCTGAACGCCCGTTTGCTATACCGAGACGGGACCCGCCGCACACTCAGCTCAATGAGAGCGCCTTTTCTGAAAACTTAAGGAAATTCCACTCGTTTGGTACTGCGGAAAGCGCCCCGCGATCCCGGAGCAGAGAGACGGCTTGCGCGTCGAGTACACCGGCTGCGTGTCTGTCTCACTGCAGAGGCGCGCTGGAAACCCCGGCCTGGAGCGGAGCGACACCTGGCTTACAAACTCAACCCCATTATAGGGGCCATAAACCTCGCGGAAGTCTCTCTTCTCAACAACTGTTCAAACACTGCCAAAAGTTTGCCTTGGGACGGTGATATAAAATCTGACTTCCTCCAAAACACTGCTCTGTGTACAGAGCCATATACCGAGATACTTCTTTATATACAGAGCTGGTTAGATTAGGCTACTTACAAATTGTAATCCACTACAAATTACATAACTGTAGTTGTATTGGATTACACATATGTGAGCCTGCAGCACAAAAGCAGTGTTAAGTCGCTGGGGGATATTTGTAGCAATAGCCAACAATACACTGTATGGGTCACAATTATACATTTTTCTTTTATGTCAAAAATCATTAGGATATTAAGTAAAGATCATGTTCCATGAAGATATTTTGTAAATGTCCTACTGTAAATATATAAAAAACTGAATTTTTGATTAGTAATATGCATTGCTAAAAACTTCATTTGAACAACTTTAAAGATGATTTTCTCAATATTTAGATTTTTTTGCACACTCAAATAGTTGTATCTCGGCCAAATATTGTCCTATTCTAATAAACCTTACATCAATGGAAAGCTTAAAGCTTTCAGATGATGTATAAATCTCAATTTCTAAAAATTTACCCTTATGACTGGTTTTGTGCTCGGGGCACATATTAGTTAATGTATTATGATTACTTTTTGATTACTTTTGATCTAATCCGTATAAGAAAATGTATTCCATTCTTCGTTATCAACATCATGAAGTGTATTTAACACACTCTCAGGAAAAAAAGGTACAACAGCTGTCACCGGTGCGGTACCTTTTAGGTTCACTGAAAAAAAATTTTCATTCATCCAATTAAAAAAAATTTGGGTAATGATTCACATCTATATTTTTTAACTTAAGCCAATGAAAAATAAATAACTTGCCCTTGGATGAAGAACGGACGTTAGGTGAGCCGGCGTGTATGCACCCTGCTTATACACCAGTCCCCGCCGAGCTACCTTTATCGTACTTCACATATATATTGTGTATCTCTTTAGGTACACAAGGTGTTGCCTTTTTTGAAAGGTACCCGCACCAGTGACAAACTTTTGTACCTTTTTTTCTGAGAGTGCATTACAGTATGCCAGGGTTTCCCAAACTGGGGTTTGTAATCATGTAATATGGAATCTAATAAAAATCAACAGTAATCTGATTTTTTTGATAATTTGATAATTTATGAAGTAAAGACAGCAAGGTCGTACTACTTTTTGGAATCAGATTACGTAATCCAGATTACATGTGACTATATGTAATAAATTACAGCTATATATAAATAGTTTTCATATTCATATTTTCAATTTTGTCGGTTTTGGTTTTTTATGTGTTTATGTAATTTCATTTAGTTATTTTAAAACATCAAGTTAAGCTAAATTAGAATTAGAAATGTTTAACTAGCTGAAATATAAAATTGTTTGATATTTTATTTCAGTTCATGTTTATTTTACTTCAAGTAACACATTTTTTTTTTATGGTTTTCATTTGAGTTTTATTTAACTATAATAACCATAGCCCACCTGTATAGTGTATTTATTACATAACAATTACAAACACATTACAATTGTGTAATCACTTCACAATTATTTTACCGTTGTAACACTAACAGTAATTGGCAAAAATGTTGATTTGAATAAAATCATCTCTTATAAAAGAGAAATAAGTTACTTTTTATTTTAACTTATTTTCAATACAACTAACGCAGTTACAGTTTGTGTAGTATGTAGTATGTTGTCACCTAAAGGCTCGAGCATTGACATCTAAACGGACTGGTTTTAATTCAAAGTGTTTATTTACATGACTAAAATACTAAAGTATGTTTAAGGCTGACTATAGATTATGTACAAAAAGGCTACTATCTATCTAAATATCTACAACTTGTCAGTTTTACAGTGTAAGGCCTAGTGACATGCATGGTTCCCCCCCCCCCCACACAATCGGTTCCCGCCACAATACGGAAGATTAAATTACGGATTGATAAGCACTGTTTGGCCATTCCAGTTATACTGTCACATATTGATCCCACTGTCCCTTTGATTCAAGCGAGGGAGAAATAAGCTTCCTTAATGTGGAAAATTCGGGACACTCCTGTGTCTGCTGATGAATGAGGTTTGGAGAAGAGTGCATGGGACACATGGAGGGAAAGTGCAGGAGATGTGAAGGAATGAACTCAGGAAGAATCACCAGTGGTTAACTTGAGCCGCATCATGCAGTCATCTCCACACTTCACCAACGAAAAAAAATGTATGTCCCGCCTTTGTTCCCGGGGGTGGTGTCCCCTGAGTAACGCTCTGGGGTCCCGGCCCGCGACTAAGGAGAAAGCCCAGGGAACAAATGAACATGTGTCTGCAAACGGTGTTATTGAAACAAATCAGACGTTTGTCATATGCGATCACATGTTCAGTCAAAGAATCAGAATTCCTCCGAAAAAAAACAAGCAGAACTTAGCTGTAAAGGAGAGCATGAGAAAAAGTAAAACACACCAATCTTATTGGGAATATAATCAGTATATAGTTATAGATGTTGCTCATGTGAACCAGTAGATATCATTTTGCTACTGGCACCCGCTTTAATCGACAACAGTTGCTCTGCTCGCAAAAAAAAAATATTAATTTCCATCCACAGAAATAGGCAGTCGTCAGACTCTTATATGAGGGCGGTCAACATATAATACTTTTGAAAAGGAAAGGCAGGACACACAAGGGAAGCAATGACAATATTGGGTCAATTCACAAGGGGCCAAAGCGACACAGTGAATTAGTGGTGGGCAATGCATGATAATAGCAGCCTTGTACATAATAAAAGATAAGGGATAATTTGGGAAGGAGAGCAGAAAAGAAGCTGGTTTAAAGCAGTAGTTGAACACAACAGAAGGAATGCAAGAGATGCCAAGATCATTATAATTCAGATTTCTGTGTCAATGTGTGTATGCAAAACTCTTATTGACGAGTTTATATAGATTACTATCTATTTATATTTATTTAAAACAGGTATCCACTGTGATGTAATATACAAGTTGCACCGATTCGGCAACATTTGGAAAACATTAATATTGATTATACCTCTGTTATTGGCATAAAAAGGCAGCATGCGTATAGCAATATTAATGTAGCAACAGAATATGAAATGCATGATATTTTTTCAGAGATGTATTGGTAATTTACAAGATACAACAATATATATTCAAAATAACGAAAAAATTGGAAAGAAAAAAAAAGTCGTTTGTACCTAAAATAATATTTCCAAAAAATTGTATGTAACATGTTTTCTACCCAGATATTTATGGCCATTTTTGTTTGGATTTTTTTATATATCATTTTAAAAATAAAATATTTATTTTTAGGCGTTATTTTGGACCATTCCACTATACCAATAACGATAACACATATGTCACATTTGAAGGAGAAAAGACCTTATTTGTGTCTTGCACATGGAAATATGTAATAATATTAAAACATTTGTGATTCACCAAGGGAACTATACTTAAAAAAATTCCTAAATAACTGGACTAGATATATATATATATTAATATCTATATATATATCTATAATTTAAACTATGATAAATCATATGAATCATAGTTTGTCTTAGTAGGCAGCAATGTTGGCCAAGTTTAGCCTAAATGCTACTTTAAGATGGAAAAGTCTTTTTCTTGCCCAAAAAACCATCATATTTTGAATTATAGCTTTTGTATTATGAAGGTTGAAAACTAATAATTTCTAAATAAAAAATATATAATCATGAGCTGTTTTCACATTATATTTTGCATATTATAAAAATAATCTTTTGACTGAATGAAATTAGTAATTGAATTGTAATTGGTTAATTAACTTGATTAATGAAAAATCCAATTGCCAAGTGGTTTTTTGTACATAATCTGTGCACTGCATTAACAATTAGACGTTTTATGACATGGTTTCAAATGGTAAAGACTAAGAAAACAAACCTTAAAAAAGATTTAACAATAAATAATAATTAAGATGATGTGCATATTGCATACACAATGTGTTGTGTAAGGTAAAATATTAAGGGGATCTTAATTGTATGTGATGGTTACAGCACTTCAAGCCAAACAAACAATAACATAAACTTAGTTTTTCTCCCAAAAACGTATAAAAACCAACATATGGTAATAAAGAAAAAAATATATCGCTTCTAGGAACTTGGCACATTCATATAAAATTATTTTTTTTTTATAATTTTGAAAAACATCTTATTTGTCACTATAACAACCAGTCAAATAAAAGAAATTCACTGATATTACATTGATACTGATTGCATTTTGTATATCTATATATGTACGCATTTGAGTTCAGCTACAGACGGATTCCAGCAGGCAAATATCTAATGTTTTCCATTCACATGCACAGGCTTCAATGTTCTCATCAGCCTCTCCTTTGTACTCTCTCCATTCGCACATGTGTTTCCCTTTTAGACATATTGTTCTCTATGCTGAGAAAACCTCAGAAAGAACTGAGAACTTTCAGAAAGTGTCACACTGCTAATAAGAGAGCGCTGGAGAAGAACTGCGGCAAAAAATATCTGTGGTAAATGAGGCATTGGTTTGATGGGGTAAAAAAAGATGCACTGTTGTGCGGATGACTCTCCATCAAGACTTGATTTTTTTAATGAAACACATTTCGGTGCCTTTTAATGGGAGACAAAGCACATGGCATGCACTCCACCCACAAGCTCGCTTTCATAACCCACTTCTGAGGAAATTAATCTTCAAACATTCTTTGCCCGCTGAAGAGTCATCCTATCACTCTACCTCACTTCAACTCCCACGCTCTCGTTGACTCATAGGTCTACAGACAGAGGAGGACCTGAATCGTGTTGGACAGGCGCACGAACACTAAATGAAAACCAGACACAGTTTGGATGGTCAGTCTTGATCTGAATCGCAGTAAAATTGCGCTAGTGTCAAACGACAACCGCAGAGCCCAGGGTACGTTAGCGGCACATGGTAAGCACTCTTAAAAGTATTACAGCTGATACATAAAATTGACTGTGAATGTAAACGGTAAATTTTGTTTTAAAATGTTTACCATGTATTAAAATACCTAGTTTTAAAGGTTAACGGACCCATTCCCCTACTGTTGGATACTGAGATTGAAAAACTGTGTTGTGACATTACTGTAATGTGTACGGGGGGTAGTATACCGTGTTTGCGGGATAGTGCGAAAAAAAGAATGTATAATTACAGTGAATAACCTGAGTTAAAATTTGACAATTTCTCCAGAATGTCACTGCGCCTGTGTTACATTTAAAATTTGATGTTTTTTGTTGAAATAACTGTTTCTTCTTAGCTTTTTCTTATCAGTTTTGTATATTAGGGTTGTGTGTTACCCCTAATGTTGTTAAATGAATGTTTATTGCATTATTTCAGTCTCATGTGTGTTACCGTGATGGTGTTTAGTGTTTGTGTGAATGACACACTGTGCATCTTCTATATATGTTATTGTTTAAAAGCTGCTTTTGATGGGCTTTGGTTCATCATGTGATTTTCTCACCACCACCTGCTTTTGGTGCAGTATATTACAAAGGTACAAAACAGATTTCAGTATTTCAACAGTTTGGTATATTAACATTTTATCAGTTAAAGAAATTACGGTTTTTAACTGTAAATTTAAGTTAAAACCTAAAATGGTGCTACACCTATTCTGACGGGTTAAAATTCTGGCAACCACAGCTGCCGTTTTTTTACTGTAAATTTTATGGAATTTGTTTTACAGTGTAGATGTGCTGTAAATGAATTGTGCTCTTAAGCAGCTTTTGAGAAAAGAACGTGAAAAGAGTATTCATCAAGACTTAAACAGATTTGGCCTCTAATGAAAATGAGGGACAGTGCACAGGCACTGCAGTTTTCTTAAAAACATTTTTTTTAAATAATATACTTTTATGTAAACATGCTGAATATGAGTCATTCTGCAATTTAGGGTATGATTATAATACTATATTTTATCCATTAAGGGAAAGCATTGTCTGCAATCTCAAACCTATATGTATGCACACAGTGTGTTTGGAAAATTGCAATGATGGTTGTCCTTAAGAGTTATATGTTAGCCTATGAATTTTCCAGTATTTAAATTGAATTTTTGTGTTTCTGTATGTTGGGAACAGCTGTAATGAAACTTCAAAAAAAAGAATCTTCCCCTTGACCATGTTGTTGCTATGACAAGGCCATGAATAGTCTGCTTTTTATGTAAAGGATGTGGGACGTTTTTGTTCCGGGAAGAAGACAAAAGGATTGTGAAGAGTTATGCCACGCTACCGAGAGCCTCTCTTCTCCATTCTGACATGACACCATGAAAAATTAAAATGCTCATGTTTTATAACAATGTTCAGTGTCGTAATGCGACTAGTGTCAAGCATACTAGTTTAAAGGCTTATTATAACTATCTCACTAGAGACGTATATCGTAGAAGTCGAGTGTGTCAAATATCCTTTAAAAATCTCATACCAAGGTTCATTTAAATTACCTCACGTTCGACAATGGATGCCGAGTGATTTGCAAAGATATCCACATTGTAGGGCTGTAACGATAATATCAATATCGTGAGACACCGATAGCAAAACTATCTCAATATTATCTTGGCTAAGAAATAGTGAAATACTAGATAGAGTGGAAGCTTAAATGAGTTCATATGGCTTAGAAATATTGCTCAGGTATTCTGGATGGTTGCTAGGGGGTTTCTATGTGGTTGCTAGGGTACCTGGAATGGTTGCTAGGGTACCCAGGGTGGTTACTAGGATGTTGCTATGCGGTTGCTAGGGTACCCGAGGTGGGTTGCTCAGGCTGTTTTGCTTATCCAGGGTGCTAAGGTACTCTGGGTGGTTGCTAGGGTACCCGAGGTGGTTGCTAGGGTGTTGCTATGCAGTTGCTAGGGTATCCATGAGTTATAAATTCAAAGGGATTTAACTAAATTACATTCATTAACTCAATCCCATTCAATCCAGCACAGCTATATATTGCATCATAGCTTTTTTGGTGTGGTTCATGTTTAGATTTACTCCACTAATTTAAAAGAAGACGATAAGGCAGGTAATAAGACATGGTTACATACAACTTTAATGAGAAGTTGCATGAGAAGTTGCTGGTTTGGAATTGGAATTTCTCTTGTGGAGATGGTACACATCCTGGGAACTTTTGGGATAATGTAAGTACACAACTACATGAAATATATCACACTATGCCAGTAGTTTTTTGGATATTTTTTTTAATGAAAATCTTACAAATTGTGCCTTTAAGAGCTTAATAAATGCATTAAGGGTTAAGAAATATAAAACAAAAATGACATTAGTGATGTACAACCAGCTAAATAGAATAGTAATATTCTAAAATAAGGTAGACATGTTTTGAACATCGTTTTGGTGCTTTTATGCATTTGCCACGTTCTCCCCTGACTTCCCCCTTCGCCCCTACACACTTCTCTTTGTTTGATTAGTTTGTGGGCTTATGCATATACAAATAAAAGTGAAAGCCAGTGTGGATCTGTCTGACAGACAGCTGGGACCTGTGGCATATGGGGAAGCAGGCTGGACACGGTCCAGAGGCCTGGAAGCAGAGAGACAGAGAGCACAAGGAGAATGACTGGTGTGTGGGGTAAAAGAGAAACACAGAAAGCGAGAGGGAGCGACGGGGCCCCAGGCAGCCTGCCCTGTCTTTGTTTACAGCAGAAAGCCATTGTTTGATGTGGCCGCAGAGCCTCTGCTTCAAACCAGGCTTCTTCTGCTACAGGATGTGCCGTGGGTCAGATGCCAGACGCAGACCGAGGACTGGAAAACGCTCGGGACACTGGATTCTCAACGCTCACTATCCGCTCCTCCTGGGACGCTCATCGCTGAGCTCCTGACTCTGCTACAAAAAAAGCTGGATTGTTACGCAGCCAAACCTTCCTTTAATGTTTTTTCTTTGTCCTTATTTAGAATGCAGCCATCATGGTTTGCTGAATACAAAATGCCCACAGCAATGTGTGCTTTGGTTTGAGGGGCAAATGAAGCTGGCGACTTAGGAAGTCAAAGGCATAAAGCTATGCTTAAAAAGAGACTCTGTTATAAATATACTCTATTCTGGGCAGCAAAGATGATTTTTAGATTAAAGTTTTAGTTTCCTGAAAATGTGAATTTTATCCGGGTGCTCCAGTTTACCCCACAATCCAAAGACAAGCAGGACAGATGAACTGGAGACACTAAAAAGTCTGTTAGATTTACAGCATTTACATCAGTTCCACATGAATCAATTACAGCATGTCACACAAACTTGCTCCACAGTATTGAAAGTAACCACTTTGAGTAGTCTCAACGTGATTTTATATTGGTTCCCAGACAGGATTTAATGAATTTCATGTTTGCACTAAATAATGAGATATAAATTCTGAATGTTAAATCCGCTCCTTAAAGCAGCAAATAATCTGTCCTCAGCCTAATCAAAAGCTTCTCGTCACCTCAATGATTACCCAGTGAAATTGAAATTGAATTGAACCCCTTTTCTCATCTTTCTAAAAACACAACGAAATAATACTTAACTTCATAATTACTTTTTACAATAGGTCCCATGTAAAGCATGCTGGGAACTACACTTTCAGTTACAGCATGTCATTGAAAATGAACTATTTACATTTAAATTCTAATTTAATAGATTGCACGTTTTAGAGAATTACATTAATTGAACATTTAAAAAAAATTCACATTCAGAACAAAAACACAATTATCTTGTGTAGATCACAAATAACATGATTTAGTAAACTGGACAATCTGCATTTTTCAATTTTTCCATTGTACCATACTATTTTCTCAAGATAATAAAATGTTACTTAATGTAAGTATATATATATATATATTCTTGAAACCCATTTGAACATGTGGTGATGTAGGGGCTGTTTAATATTTTTTAGGCTTTCTGACCCCAAGACAACTAATCTCTGCAATTCTCCAGCTGTGATCCTTGGAGAGTCTTTGCACTCAAACTCTCCTCCACACCGTGCATTAGGACGATATAGACACACTTCCTCTTCCAGGCAGATTTGTAGCATCTTTAGTTGATTGGAACATCTTAATTATTGCCCTGATGGTAGAAACAGGTGATTTTTCTTGTGAAAAAGCAGCGGGCGCCACTTTCTCTTTTGTGAAACTCGACAATCTTGTTCTGGACGTCAGAACTATATTCTTTGTTTTACTCTTTGTGATGGATGATTAAGGTAATTTGGCCTTTGTGTCCCTCTATTTATAATCCTGTGGAACAGGAAGTCAGGGCTGGACAATTTCATAGTCACCCTGTGTGCTAAACATTTAAATATATCGGAATATAGAGATATTTTACTCATAAGAATTTCTTGGGGTGCCAATAATTGTGGCCAACATGCATTGGAGAAAAACAATTATTTCATAATGTGAGTTTCCCCCAATTTCAATTGTTTTACTTCAATGATAGGTTAGAATTTTTGTGAATTTTTTTGAATGAAAGATCAAAAAGATAAACAATGCAGATTTATTTTTACAGCCGCCTTTGATCATATTTACCAGGGTAAAAAATCCCAATATTAAAGTGTATGGCACTGTTTGTTTTTTGTGGTGTGTGTGTGTGTGTGTGTGTGTGTGTTTGTGTGTGGTGTTTGTGTGTGTGTGTGTGTAAATGATTTATATTTGTATGTTATGCTCTAACAATATAAATAAATTAAATTAAATAAAAACAGACTGAAAAAATAAATAAAACCCACAATAATTTCTGCAGTCAGTAAAGCCAGTATGTGTTCTTCACATCAACACTCAATCGAAAATACTATTTAAACAAAGATGTTTCTTTTTGAATGACTGTAATTTTTTTTAGACAAACTGAGCAAAACAAGTATAAATCGTGGTTTTTGATTAGACCAACATAAAGCATATAAAAATAGTTTAAATAAATGACACGGTTGTTTCACTTTTTTCCAGTGTACATGTTAAGCAGTTCACAAATTGGATGGATAAATAAATGGAAGTTTCCTCAAATTCCACATACTGCATATATATTCCACTTGTGTAGATTTTATACTGTTTGAACCTTTGTCGCCAGTCATTCACTCTTAAAATTGAAAATCCATCATAAACGTATTTAAACCCTATGGCAAAAACAATGACGTTTCCCAGATTGGTTTAAATAACCTACTGTAATATAAAAAGAGCTTATCATTAATAATAATAATAATAAATAATATGCAAAATAAATGTACTAATAATCAAAGTAATATTTAGGCTACCTGTGACTTCAACTGTGTCCTGGCTGGAGTAAGAGCCAAACATAACATATGTTGCAGGTGGAGGAGATATACAAAATTACTGGCAGTGTGTGTAAGGCACACTAGGTTCATATGGCATCACCACAGCCACAAATCCACCGTACTGCCTTTCCTAAAACATACTTTCATTAGGCGTCCAGGAACCCAAGAACTGACACTCCTGGACAGGGATGAACCGAGACTAAAAATCAGCCCAGGATCTAAACTGGCCCATAAATGCATCATGAGCATCACAGATGACCGGTTATATTTCAAAAGATTTCACAATTCATGACCCCTTTAAAAGCACATCACTAGATTTAGCAGTCACAGCGTGATCCCAAGCCTCCGGTTGCTCCAGGGACTGGAATCTGTAGTTAGCACTAAACAGCTTTATGTGCCGAATAGCACACTAAACACTGCAGATTTATATGGAGCAGGTCAAGCTTTTATCATTTAAAAATCGAACTTATATTGAAACAACAAGTAGCACTTTTTCACAAATTAATAAGGTTTATATAGGCCTAACATAAGAATCTTCTTTCAGAAACAAAGAAACAGAAATCTTGCTAATCACAAACTAGTGTAATTGTGTAAGTGTGTCACATATAGGAGTTTATTTAATTTTTTTTAATTTCTGTTTAGAATCACTTAAATGCATAACGATAATGATTAGACTATAAACCCCTAAAGTGCCTTCCAAAGCCACCAAGAGTCAGTGCTGCAGTCATACACTGTAAAAAAAAATCCGTAAAATTTACGGTAAAAAAACGGCAGCTGTGGTTACCGGAATTTTACCATAAAAAATACGGTAGCAACGTTTTAGGTTTTACGGTTTTAACTTAAATTTACAGTTAAATACCATAATTACATTAACTGATATAATGGTAATTATAGGATAATACGCCGAACTCTATAGAAGTACTGACTCTCTTTTGTACTTTTGTAATATCACTGATAACCACGCCAAATGCAGGTGTGGGATGAGACAGTCACATGGATGTACGCCAAAGCGCGTTACATCACAAGGCATGCTTTTAAAATAGCTAACTATATGAAGGTGTGACACAGTGTTGTCATATCACCTATCAAACCCAAACACCACTCACTGTGCCGACTACAACACGTGATACTGAAATAATGCAATAACATTCATTTAACAACATTAGGTGTAACAAACAACCCTAATATACAAAACTGATAAGAAAAAACTAAGAAGAAACATACTTATTTCAACAAAAAAACATAAAATTTAAAATTTTTAACGCAGGGAATTCTGGGAATGTCAATTTACGGTTATTCACTGTAAATTATACGGTATTTGTCACTTCCAAAAACTACCGTAAAATTGATGTCCAATACATGTAATGTCCAATACAGTTTTTCACCGTATATAGTAGGGGAATTTACCGTTTATCATTTAACAGGTTTTTACTGTAGCATTTTTAAAGTCTTTCACTGTTAAAATCACAATCATTTTTTACCGTGTAGGCCTAAACTTCAACTAGTAGATTTTCAAAACTATGTTTTTTAATTGATGAAAGCTTGTACTTTTGATAAAAGTGTTTTAATGATTAGACTAAAGGGGTATTGTAATCGTTTAGGCTATATGTGTTAATGACTATTCGTCTTCTTTCTTTAAACAAATCACGGGCACTGTGATATATAACTGAGGCCAATGCCTGGAACTGATAAAAATAAAAGGGAAAAGAATGATATGGGCAGCAAGCAAGCATAAATCAATCAATCAATAAATACAAAAGTGAATAGACCACTATATAACTAGAGAAACAAAAATATGAAAAACAAAAGTCAGTGTCCCCTAACTAACCCGAACACAAAGCAATGGGCCAATAATGTTTATTTCTGAAAGTGAAAGTAAAAAAGAGACCGAAACGAAGAAGAGAGAACACACACACACACACACAAATACACAATCATAATAGCATTTGTCTAGATAGGATGCTGAAAATAATCATTCAGCCCAAACTAATGAGGCGATCAGAGCTGATGATGATGATGATGATGATGGAGTGACAACACGATCATTTAATATTGTGCATGATTATTTATGATTAAACAATTCTGCTAACGTTTGAGTGATTCCTAAAATTCCTGACCAATTCTGAAGGCATGTTCTAACGATTGTCAAATGAATATTAAATAATTGGTCATATTGTTTTTTCTAAATCAGAAGAAACAATTACCAGTGAAGCTGTGCTTAGGGTTTGTAAGACTGTTATAAAAACAAACAAATGAACATTATCAGTCGTTATAATTCATAATCTACACTCTCTGATGTTGACAGCTCAATAAATTACTTTCAACGTAATTGAATTATACTTATCATTTGCTGTTTTCAAATGTTAATGCCATTAAAAGAAACAATCCCGTTCCCCCAAAAAATACAATATATTTATTCCATCATTTTTAAAAATGTACTTTTATTTTTTGTATTTGTACAAACTGCCTTCTATTTACTTTACCCACACATTTCCTCTGCTATTTGTCTTGATGTTGTCCGTATGTTTCTTCTGCATGTTTATATGTCAATCATAACAACATTTTTGGTTGGAAGAAATCTGTCACAAAATGGCTTCTTAAAAAGCGGATCGTTTCTGTCAGTTTTGAGACATTTGTGTAGCGGAGACTTATGGAGTTCACCATTGTTATCTCTCAAACAAGCTTGACAGAAGACTTGACGCTAATCACACTAAATTAAATGGCATATAGTGTTTTGTGACATCCTTGCTGTGGTCATTTGGTTTAGCATCCTCCGTTTATTTAGTTTTTGTATTTTGTCTCGGTAACGCTAGCCCGGCGTGTGGTGGTTTGTGTAGGCCTGTATTTGTGTACTGCCTGCAACGATCGCGCTATTGACAGCTGTATTTACATGAATCCTGAGCGTTTGGTAGATTTAGCTAGTAAGCAGTGTCAGGATGAAATGCAGCAGAGATTGAGGAGTGGCTGCTGACAAATAGATTATGTCACGGAGAACAATACAGCGCTGCTCGTGTGGCATGAGGCTGCCTGGAAATTATACAGCATGCAGACGTGTAACGATACAGAAGGACAGGAACAACGCCTCACAATCCGGGACAGTCCCCATACAAGACGGGATCAGTGTCAAGAAAAATTTGACTCACAATTATTGTGTTTTGGTCACCATCTCCATGGCCTGCAGCTGTGCTCCAATGAGCCATTTTATTGTGTCTATGCAAATGTTTTGAGGGCCAATTTTCAAAACTGACACTTTAACTTTTAAAAATGTCATTTTAGTTTGCTAATCTCTCATTAGCTTAGAGAACCCCATTCTTCAAGTGTAGGAACTCAGTTTCAAATGTTCTTACTTCCTGAGAACTTTGGAGCACCTTTTAAACTTTTAAACACCTTAAAATCAGAATGTCGGCTCAATAACAACAACTGATTTTAAATGAATGAATTCTAAATTGAAATTATTTAAACTAAATGCTGTATTCTACACAAATAGCATGCACAAGAACAAATCACATGTTAAGGAAACATTCCACATGCATCATAGCACAACAGAAAAAAATAAATCAATACAAATAAATAAAAGGGCACATTAGTTGCATTAATTATACTATATAATGATTTAAAATTTTAATTTACATAAGACATTATGATAGAATTATATTAAAATGCACATGGGCGATTAAGCACCAGTAAGCATTATTTTTATATAAAAAATGTTAAAGGAAGAGCATATTGCACCTGTTATAGATGCTTTACTGTTTTTAGATTGTGACAAATGTGCATCTATGCACATTTTAACCTCTTCTCAAGTACTTTAAAACACTACATTTGCATTTATGCATATGGAATATACACAAAAATAAAATGAATAATGAAACCAGGATAATTTGAGTAATGATAATTTACAGGATAAACGAAATGCTTTTAAAATATTGTCAGCGATAAAACATTTTTCCAAACACACTGGGCGTCTTGGCAGGACCAAAACAAATGGGAAATTGTTTCAATGGAACTCTTGCAGAAAAAAAAATCACTTTTAAATATTTGTAGAAATCGTCTGGATGAATTATTTTGAATGAGATTTCCTTATCTTATTTGTAAGGAGGAAATTTTAAGGCAACGTCCAAACTTGAGTCCAGTTTACATTATTAAGGAGATAAAAATCACAGAAGGAGCGGTTATACAAGCATCTAATTTTATAGTTTGTAGTAAATGCGGCTGATTCGTAGAGAGAAATGAAATGCATTATTCCCACATGAGGGAGCTCTCTGCAGAGTTGTGACTTCCTGCTTCCCTCACACTTGAAACCCATTCATTCGCTATTACAAGCAGGATAAACAGACTCTCTGGTTCATTCATTCTTGCCTTTCTCTGGACTGCAGTTCTGAGAGGTTCATATTGTTACTGCATAATATATATTAACAGATATTAACATCCATAAATCCAGCCAGTTCTATCAAACCTCTACAATGAATCCAGAACGCTGCAGCAAGATGAATTTTTAATTCACACCTCTGTTTATCAATTTGCACTGGCTACCAGTAGCTGCTCGCATAAAATTCAAGGCATTAATGTTTGCCTACAAAACCACCACTGGCTCTGCACCCCTTTACCTAAATGTATTACTTCAGACTTATGTGCCTCTAGAAGCTTGTGTTCTGCAAGTGAACAGTGCTTTATTGTTCCATCTCAAAGAGCCACAAAATCACTTTCACAGACTTTTACATTAACTGTTCCCTCCTGGTGGAATAACCTGCCCAACTCAATCCCAGCAGCTGAGTCCTTAGCCATCTTCAAGAATCGACTAAAAACACATCTCTTCAATCTTTATTTGACCCTCTAACTCTAGCACTCTCTATTCTAATTCTATTCTTTATTTTAAAAAAGCATGTCCCTTTTAGACTTGCACTCTATTCATTTGCTTGTTTTCTTAAAAACAAAAAAACTAAAATCAATCTTTCTATTATTTTTCTATTCTATCTGTTTTCTTTTTATTTATTATATGATTTGGATCCTACAGCATCTTCTATCTCCTCTGAGTTTCTATTTGTGGTAGGACACAAACAATCGCTGGCCTCTCTCAACATGAAGGCACGACATATTAAATCTCAGCAACACCAACATAATAAAGATCAAGAGATCATGAAAGCAAATTGTCCACGAGCGTATCTTAGAGAGCGGCCTTATGTCTCACATGGGACAAAGAGAATTAAGTACGTACGTATAGAACAGAAATAGAATTATCTGATAAAAACCTGAAAGATGCTAAAAGCAATAATTGACTTTTAATAGGAATCATTGCATCAATAATAATAAATGAAATGAAGTTCTTGGACACATGCTTAATTGAGAATTGATGCCATATAAATATGTTTTGTAAAATAGAAATGTGACCCTGGAGCACAGGTATATGTAGCAATAGCCAAAATGCATTGCATGGATCAAATTATCAATTTTTCTTTTATGCCAAAAATCATTAGAATATTAATTAAAGGTCATGCTCCATGAAGCTATTTTGTAAATTTCCTACCATAAGTATATCAAAACTTAGTTTTTGATTAGTAATATGCATTGCTAAGGACTTAATTTGGACAACTTTAAAGGCGATTTTCTCAATATTTTTGTGCACCCTCAGGTTCCATATTTTCAAATAGTTGTATCTCGGCCAAAATATTGTCCTATAAAACCATACCATACATCAATGGAAAGCGTATTGTATAGTCATGTTTGGTGTGAGCACATGGCTTCTGTCATGTTTGTTTCTATGTGCCATATGGTCTTCCTGGACTGTGTTTTCCTCTACATGGAGGTTTTTCTTCTTGTTTTTGGTTTATTTTTTTCTGTTTTATCCAAGTCATATAATCACATATGATATGTACAGTATATATATGAATATACAGTTTTTACAAAAGAAGAGAGTAGGCCTACACCCCTGTGTAATATCACTTAAGTGTCAACTGATTCAGATTTGTATCACGATACAGGAGTGGTTTTCACCCACTAACAGATCAGATTTTCTTATATTAAAAATACAGGTCCTATAGAAACTCAACCGAGTACACTTCTAGCTCCATCGTCCTGAAGTCAGTGTTGTTGTTGTTGTTTTTAATGCCTGAAATAAAGTCTGTGGTTAATACAAGCTCAAGACATCTTTCATGTTTTAGTTCACAACATAAAGCACATCAGCAATTGTGGACTTCTGCATTCTTCAGTTCCTCTGGCAATTCTTTTCCATGATGCAGTAAAGCAGAGATATCCAAAACTGAGAAAGCGCTGGTCATTTGATAGTTTATTGGAAGATTAGGTGCACACGTTTTAGTTTCAATTATTACTGGTTTTCTAACAAATCACAGTTGCATTTCATTGTTATGTGGCTTTTGATTTGGTGCATTGTACAAACCCAATTCCAAAAAAGTTGGGACACTGTACAAATTGTGAGTAAAAAAGGAATGGAATAATTTACAAATCTCATAAACTTTTTTTTATTCACAATAGAATATAGATAACATTTCAAATGTTGAAAGTGAGACATTTTGTCATGCCAAATATTGGCTCATTTTTTATTTCATGAGAGCTACACATTCCAAATAAAGTTGGGACAGGTAGCAATAAGAGTCCGGAAAAGTTATAAGGAACAGCTGGAGGACCAATTTTTGCAACTTATTAGGTCAATTGGCATTATGATTGGGTATAAAAAGAGCCTCTCGGAGTGGCAGTGTCTCTCAGAAGTCATGAGGATCACCAATTCCCCCAATGCTGTTGCGAAAAATAGTGGAGCAATATCAGATAGGAGTTTCTCAGAGAAAAATTGCAATTAGTTTGAAGTTATCATCATCTACAGTTCATAATATCATCCAAAGATTCAGAGATTCTGGAACAATCTCTGTGCGTAAGGGCCATGGCTGGAAAACCATACTGGATGCCCGTGTTCTTCGGGCCCTTAGACGGCACTGCATAAATTCAGGAATGCTACTGTAATGGAAATCATAACATGGGCTCAGGAATACTTCCAGAGAACATTGTCGGTGAACACAATCCACCCTGCCATTCGCCGTTGCCGGCTAAAACTCTTTAGGTCAAAAAAGAAGCCATATCTAAACATGATCCAGAAGCGCAGGTTTTTTCTCTGGGCCAAGGTTCATTTAAAATGGACTGTGGCAAAGTTGAAAACTGTTCTGTGGTCAGACGAATAAAAATTAAGTTATTTTTGGAAAACTGGGACTCCATGTCATCCGGACTAAAGAGGACAAGGACAACCCATGTTGTTATCAGCGCTCAGTTCAGAAGCCTGCATCTCTGATGGAATGGGGTTGCATGAGTGCGTGTGGCATGGGAAGCTTACACATCTGGAAAGGCACCATCATTGCTGAAAGGTATATCCAAGTTCTAGAGCAACATATGCTTCCATCCAGACGTCTTCTCTTTCAGGGAAGACTTTGCATTTTCCAACATGACAATGCCATACCACATACTGCATCAATTACAACATAATGGCTGCGTAGAAGAAGGATCCGGGAACTGAAATGGCCAGCCTGCAGTCCAGAACTTTCACCCATAGAAAACATTTGGCGCATCATAAGAGGAAGATGCGACAAAGAAGACCAAAGACAGTTGAGCAACTAGAAGCCTGTATAGACAAGAATGGGACAACATTCCTATTCCTAACTTGAGCAACTTGTCTCCTCAGTCCCAGACGTTTGCAGACTGTTATAAAAAAGAAGAGGGGATGCCACACAGTGGTAAATATGGCCTTGTCCCAACTTTTTTTGAGATGTGTTGATGCCATGACATTTAAAATCAACTTATTTTTCCCTTAAAATGAGAAAATGTATCAGTTTAAACGTTTGATATGTCATCTATGTTGTATTCTGAATGAAATTTGAAACTTCCACATCATTGCATTCTGTTTTTATTCACAATTTGTACAGTGTCCCAACTTTTTTTGGAATCGGGTTTGCATACCCCAATAACACATTTGTTTTTAAATATAAAATTTGATCTCCCCGCATGATTGTTGTAATAACGAAAATTAAGAGAGAGATAACAATATTGCAGACTAAAATGCAGCCATATAGGAGATGCATGATGTTAAAGGATTTTTTTTTTTTTTTTTTTAATTGTAATACACAGGTATGTTTCACACTCCAGCTCAGTAGACAGCGGTAGTGCACCAGATAAGTGTATCCAGAGAAGAAGACCTCAATACTAACCTACCATAGTCCAGCAGGCGGAGGTATGTACATCCCGAGACTGAAATCAACAAGAAGAAGATCCGTGAAGAAGCCAACGCGTGTGTTTTACTGAACGAGCAGTGCTCAATGGCGGGGCTCGAGTTGCTGTCGGACCAGGGGTACCGACTCGATGGACGGAAAGCGTCCGAGCTGCGCAAGGTCCAGGCCCGCACGAGCGTGTTCGCGCAGGCGGACGGGTCCGCGTATCTGGAGCAGGGCAACACTAAAGCACTGGCCGTGGTGTACGGACCGCATGAGGTCAGGCCTTATATCAGCGCATCGTGCGTGCCAGATAGACCAGTAATAATATATATCAATATATTTAAGCAATGCGGATAGTGCGTTTTATATAATGGGGCCTGAACAGCATTGTTTTCAACACAACTGTAATTTTTTCCGAAAGCTTCTCCGTCCTAACGCAGTTAAGTAATTAACAAGCACGCATCTTAACATGCGGGTGATGCATTCGGGGGAAAAAGACAAATCAATTACATCTGCTGAAAGCAGGTACGCTGTTAGACTCATTCTGAGCACAAAACGCAAAATTGGCCTAATTCTAAATAGTAAAGTTCAATTTCCAAAAGCACAAACATAAAATAACGTTTAATTGCTGTATACAATACTATTACACGTTTGTGATAAATGAAAATGTTAGCACGTGTTTAAATAGTTTTATTTATCATATGTACTTCTATTTTTTTTTAATACTCATAATCTTGTTGAAATACTGTTTGAATCTGGTATTTTCAATGGTTGCTGTCTACTATTTTTCAGTATGTTATTTGACATTATAATAACATTGAATTAGTGAATCCTCTGGTCACCTAGTTATGACGGGAGAACTTTTTGAAGATTCGAGGATTTTATCAACACGCAAACTACTGCAACATGATTCAAAACTCCTTGAAGCAGCGTTTCGAACACACATCTCAGTTATTACGTTTTTGTCATTTCCAGCTAGGATTTAAGTCTTTCCCATTTTCAGTATGATCCACGACAGTGTGTCACTCCAGACAGACACTATTGAGAAACCTGCAGTTTGTGTCATTTATCCATACTATCATATACATATGTTCTTTCTGGCTCCCTGTAGACGCGAGGCTCTCGCAGTAAATCTCTGCACGATCGTGCAGTCATTAACTGTCAGTACAGCATGGCCACGTTCAGCACGGCGGAGAGGAAGAGACGTCCACACGGAGACCGCAAGTCCAGCGAGATGAGCCTTCATCTCAAACAGACCTTTGAAGCTGCGGTGCTCACCGAGCTCTACCCACGATCACAAATCGACATCTACGTTAAGGTAAGAGCACTCAACTTAAACTAAATGTAATCTATAAATGCTAATTGTGTGTGCTAACCTGTAGTAACGGGTTAGAAAGAATTATATGTGACCCTGGACCACAAAACCAGTCTTAAGTGTCAATTTTTCAAAATTGAGATTTATACATCAAATAAATAAGCTTCCCATCATGTATTGTTTGTTATGAGAGGACAAAGGTTGCCGGATGCAGATATATTTGAAAATCTGGAATCTGAGGGCGCAAAGAATTGAGTTCTTTCACCAACTACCACACGTAATATTGTGAAAACATTCAGGGAATCCAGAGAAATCGCAGTACATGTAGGGCAAGGCAGTAAACCTCAGTTGAATGTGCTTGACCTTTGAGCCCTCAGATGGCATTGCATAAGAAACAAACATGCTGTGGTATTAAATATAGCCACATGGGCTCAGGAATACTTCAGAAAATCCGCTGTCATTTACTACAGTCTGCTGCTGCATCAAGAAATGCAACCTGAATATCTGTTACTCTAGGACAGGGTGCCCAAACTCGGTCCGGGCGGCCGGTGTTTTCCTTCAGAGTGTTTTAGCCTCCACTCTGCCTCACAACCCTTCCTGGGGAAGATTTCTAGTATGACTAGTACGAGCGTGATTAGGCTGTTCAGGTGTGTTAATTTGGGTTGGAGCTAAACTCTTGCAGGACCCCGTCCCCCAGGACCGAGTTTGGCACCCCTGCTCTAGAGCAGATCAACTTAAATACAAAGTTCAGATCCTCTGCATTGATTGGCTATAATTATCGCACAATCCCTGTCTCGGGTCCTGTCTGTAGATTCTGCCGGCAGATGGTTTGGAACCTACAGTGCTGTGTGTGATGCTGCTACTCTTCTGGCTCTGGTGGACGTGGCTTCCCATGCGTGACTATGGTGTTCGCCTGCACTGCCGGCTTTGTGAGGCCAACCTCCGCTGGCTTGATCCTGTGTCACGCATAGGAGAGACGGACGAGGAACGATTCTCTGGCGCGGCCCTGCTGCCCCGCAGCGGAACTCCCCCCTGCTGAGATGCCGCCCGGACTCCACCAGGACCACTTGGATGCGTTAAGATAGGCAGCCATGCGGCGTGTAAAGTCTCCGCAAGTCCTGGACGGCGTTGTGCGTCAGCATCTAGAAGAGGTTTCAGTTCTGACCAGAGATTGAGGAGGAGAGCCAGCTTTGATGGTAACACGTCTGTTAACCAACTCCCGTAAACCCGACTGTGTTATCATTTGTAGAATGAACCTACATTTGGCTGAATTGACGATTTGAATATGGAATGAAACGCCATGTAGAATTTGACCAAAAATTGTTTTAGTAACACTCAGATATCCATTTTGAAGACGTTTTGGGAGGTTTCCTTTTGTGTACCGATGTACACTATCACCCCCCCCCACTAATAGATTATAAACATTTATTCCACATCTGTTTTGTACTGCCAGTAGTTTGTGCAAAAAAACGTTGTGAATAAACGCATCCTAATCAAGCTTTATCAAACCAGGGAATTTAAGGGGGTTTGTGAGTTCATGAAAAGCTATTAATTAAATGGGATCATTTGATGCTGCTAAAATAACAGTATTTGGTGTAATGAAATGTGTTTTTGCAGTTTAAAGTAAAAAAACACATTATTTCCCACATACAGTACATTATTGTCGCTTCTCTCTGCCTCGCCTTTCTGAAATGCATCGATTTTTTACAAAGCTCATCGTCCTGAAAAAGCGAGGTGTGCTCTGATTGGCCAGCTATCCAGTGCGTTGTGATTGGCCGAATACCTCAAGCGTGTGACGGAAATGTTACGCCCCTCACCATACTATTGATGCCGTGTCCGGCCGTGGGGGGGGTGATCTGACGAGACAAAAACATGAAAACCCATTATAAACGAGGCATTCGTTGCATCCAGTGGGGACATAATTACTGATTATAATTACTTATACTGCCTTTTTACGCGTTGCGTTGCATCGTGCCGCTTAAACAAAACCATGTCTGCATTTGTGATCGGGGAAATGACAAACAACAAGCCCTACTCTACACTGGCCAAAAAAACTCTCGTTTGAATCGTCAGTGGCAAATCCTTTAAATAAAAAACCTTTGAGTCAGAACAGCCAGCATTGTAGTCTACTCTCCCAGGATCAGGAAACAGTCCTCCATAAAATGTGCTGCACACATCTGAATATTTGGGTTGAAGTGTTCTGGAACAGTGTTGTAAATACAACTTACCCCTGATTTCTAGTCGTGTCCTCCGTGGAAGACCAAACAAAGTAGGTTCGCTTTCACAACGAAACACAGCGTCTTCACGAAAATGGCGGCAGCAACAACAATACTACAGCGAGAATAAAAGTTACGCCTTCTTTCTTTGCGTGAACATTTGGGCGGCGTTATGCAATCTTCCCACATAGTGGTCGACATGTGGGGGCGTGTTAGAACAGCCGTTTTAGATAGGCGTGGTTGACTCAACTTTTATAAAGAATATCTCTTTTGGTTTGAGACTTTAGTCTTTGCAACTTTACAGATCTTCTTTATGCACCAAGAGCTTGTAACACTCCAAAGAGAAAGGAAACATGAATCGCCATCAATGAACCCCGTTAAGTGATGTTTTACATTGTGTCATATCTGAACTTTTGCATCACATTTGCATAATTTATAAAGTACAATTATAATTTAAAGAAAGCACCGTAACACGTATGCTGAATTCTTTTTAAATAAATTAAGCAAATTTTAATAGCAATGTATATTTTGTCAATTCTCAAAGTAAAAATAATGAATTGAACATCCTGAAAGAGACAATGAACAGTGTGTGTAAATGATAAAGACACTTAGGTGCGTCCCAAATCACGTACTTATGCACTATTCTATGACGTTTTGTGAGTAGTGTGTTCACACTGAAAATTCAGAAAAGAACAAGTGCACTTTAAATACCCAGATGATACACTTAAATAACCGAAAAAATGAAGTGTGGAATGTTGGACACTTTATTTATTTATTTATTTTTAATTTTTTATTGCAAACAATTCAGAGATGACATTAATGAATAACAACTTTGCATACATTACACATAATATATCAACAATACATCCGATGTCATCTGAACATATGGAAGAGAAGAGAGAAAAAAAAAAAGTTGACAATGACTGAGAAGAGAAAGTTGCATTCAAATAGCTTTTTTATGAACATAAAGGCAGGAACAGAACAAATAAAGAAAAGAGGATTTTAAAAAAAAAACACCAAAACAAGTATTAATCACGGTACATGAAAGATCTCATCACATCGCTTCAAAAAAAAGAAATACATTTTTTGTTATTAATTACTCTTAGTGATTTAATTAAATGTTCTACTTGACATAAGAAATCTATAAAAGTAGGTATTTTGTTAAGAAACCTTTGTTTGTTAAAATATTATTTTTCCACAAGGATACGAAAGTTAAGAGTAGATTCTAAAGATTTGTTTTGGTTTTCAAAAATGCAAACAACATCCTTAATGTGTAAATTACAGTTCATATTAACTTTAGAAAAACAATAGGAACTCAAATCTTTCCAGAAAAGTGATGAAACATTACGAGAAAAATAAATGACAAATATCTTCCCTTTTTGTTTTTTACAGAAGGTGCATATATCAGCTACATCACAAAATTTCGACACAACAGCGTTACAAGGGTATATATTACACAAAAATTATAAAATGCACTTCTTTCACTTTCTTGGGTATACAGTATTTATATGGTAATAACCATGTTTTCCTCCATTGAATGTTATCTATTTTAGAACCCCCCAAAATATTCCCTTTTTGGAGAAATTATTTAAAATTATTCTAATTTTAATATCATGTTGGACACTTCATGCACCCAACTGTCGCAGCTTTAATTACGTAGCGAAGGGGGAGGGGCTATCAGACCCATTTATGCATGACAAAATAACTTTATATAATTCATGCACTACATGGTTGAGTACATAGTGCATAAGTACATAGTGCATAAGTACATAGTGTGTAAGTGCATAGTGCATAAGTGCATAGTACATAGTGCATAGTACATAGTGCATCTGTCATAAGTACATAGTGCATAAGTACATAGTGCATAAGTACATAGTGTATAAGTGCAAGTGCATAAGTGCATAGTACATAGTGCATAGCGCATAAGTACAGTGTATAAGTGCATAGTGTGTAAGTGAATAGTGTGTAAGTGCATAGTGCATAAGTACATAGTGCGTAAGTGAATAGTGTGTAAGTGCATAAGTGCATAGTGTATAAGTACATAGTGCATAAGTGAATAGTGTGTAAGTGCATAAGTGCATAGTGTATAAGTACATAATGCGTAAGTACATAGTGTATAAGTACATAATGCGTAAGTACATAGTGTATAAGTACATAATGCGTAAGTACATAGTGTATAAGTACATAGTCCTCAGGGCTAGTAACATGTGCATACTGCATATGCATAAGTACAGTGTAAAAGTGCATAGTGTGTAAGTCATAGTGCCTCAGTACATGGTGCATAAGTACATAGTGCGTAAGTGAATAGTGCGTAAGTGCATAGTGCATAAGTGCATAGTGTATAAGTACATAGTGCATAAGTACATAGTGTATAAGTACATAGTGCATAAGTGCATAGTGCATAAGTACATAGTGTATAAGTGCATAGTACATAGTGCCTAGTACATATTGCATAGCATAGTGCCTAGTGCATAGTGTTGTAAGGGCATAGTGCAAAGTGCATAGACATAGGCATAGTAAATAGTGTTTAAAAAAAAGTACTCGTGCATAGTGTAAGTTACATATTGCAATAGTACTAGTGCATAAGTACATAGTGCATAAGTGCATAGTGCATAGTACATAGTGCATAGTGCATAAGTACAGTGAGTAAGTGCATAGTGTATAAGTACATAATGCGTAAGTACATAGTGTATAAGTACATAATGCGTAAGTACATAGTGTATAAGTGCATAGTGTGTAAGTACATAGTGTATAAGTACATAATGCGTAAGTACATAGTGTATAAGTACATAATGCGTAAGTACATAGTGTATAAGTACATAGTGTATAAGTACATAGTGTATAAGTGCATAGTGTATAAGTACATAGTGTATAAGTGCATAGTGTATAAGTACATAGTGTATAAGTGCATAGTGTATAAGTACATAGTGCATAAGTACATAGTGTATAAGTACATAGTGTATAAGTGCATAATGCGTAAGTGCATAGTGTATAAGTGCATAGTGTACAGTGCGTCATTTTGGACAGCAACTGTTACCCTAAGACTGAATCTTTAGTAAATTTTGGTCTACTACTTTGTTAGTATTACCATAGTTTTACTATAGTAACAACAATACAATATGCATAATTATAAGCAACTAGCTCTATAGTAAGTACATGTTACTCAGTGCTTAATTGAATAATTACACTGTAACAAAGACATCTTTAAAAAAAAAAAGCATCCTAATTGCCATATTCCAAGTATGTAAATAAACAAATAAAGAATCCTGAAATACGGAATAAAAGGAACAGATTATTTTGCATAAAACAGCAGATATCGTACTGTATGTGTCCAATACAAATGTCCTTTGGGACAATAAAGCTGATCTTATCTCTTATCTTGTCAGAAGTATCGGAAAAATCATCAAATGAGTCATTCATGAGTCACACACTGACCTATAAACACTTTTGCCATTCAGTTCTGCACGGTGATGATGCGCGTGCAGTATGACGTAAGTGCGCCTATGCATGCATCAAATAAGGAAGTCGGAGATCCGGGTAGTTCCCCTTTGCTTTAAGAGAACTATTAGATAGTTCAGATAAAAACCAGTTCAAGCTTCGCCATCGCATGTTCAAAAAGTCTAACCTTTTCATGCGTTTCCGGTCTTTAATGTTGAGTTCGTAGTCAGATTTTCTTCCCACAACTAATTGAAAACTCAAAAAGGTGAAAAGCAGACAACAGGATGGATGTTGCTCACCTGACGGAGGACGAAATGGCCGATATAAAGAAGGAAGTAAGTGTCTTGTGTATGAATGTGGGCTAAACAGATCAGAGACGCCTTGTGTGTGTGTGTGTGTGTGTGTGTGTGTGTGGGAGAGAGAGAGAGAGAGAGAGAGGGAGTGTGTGTGTGTGGGTGAGAGAGAGAAAGAGAGAGGGAGTTTGGCTTGTGTGTGTGTGTGGTGTGAGAGAGGAGAGAGGGAGTGTGGGTGTGGGTGTTGTGGGTGAGAGAGAGGAGTGGGTGTGTGTGTGTGGGTGGGAAGAGAGAGAGAGAGGGATGTGTGTGTGTGGGGGTGGGTGAGAGAGAGAGAGAGAGGTGAGTGTGTGTGTGTGTGTGTGTGTGTGTGAGAGAGAGAGAGAGGGAGTGTGTGTGTGTGTGAGAGAGAGAGAAGCGAGAGGGATGTGTGTGTGTGTGTGTGTGTGAGAGCGAGAGTGTGTGTTTGTGTGTGTGTGTGTGGTGTGTGTGAGAGAGAGAGAGAGAGGGATGTGGTGTCTGTGGTGTGTGTGGGTGAGAGAGAGAGGCAGAGGGAGTGTGTGTGTGTGTGTGTGTTAGAGAGAGAAGAAGGGAGATGTGTGTGTGTGTTGTGTGTGAGAGAGAGAGAGAGGGAGGTGTGTGTGTGTGAGAGAGAGAGGGAGTGGGTGTGAGAGAGAGAGTGTGTGAGAGAGAGAGAGAGAGAGAGGAGGAGAGGGAGGGGTGTGTGTGGTGGGTGTGAGAGAGAGAGAAGAGAGGAGAGAGGTAGTGTGTGTGTGTGTGTGTGAGATAGAGAGAGAGAGAGAGTGTGTGTGTGTGTGTGTGAGTTGTGTTGTGAGTGTGTTGTGTGTGTGTGTGTGAGAGAGAGAGAGAGGGAAGTGTGTAGTTGTTTGAGAGAGAGAGGGATGTGTGTGTGTGTTTGTGTGTGAAGAGAGAAAGAGGGAGTTTGTGGTGTGTAGTGTGTGTGTGAGTGTGTGTGTGTGTGTCGGTGTGTGTTTGTGTGTGTGTGTGTGAGTGAGTGTGTTTGTGTGAGAGAGAGGGAGTTGTGTGTGTGTGGTGTGTGTGTCGTGTTGTGTGAGAGAGAGAGAGGAGTGTGTGTGTGTGTGAGAGAGAGAGGATGTGTGGGTTTTGTGTGTGTTGTGAGAGAGAGAGAGAGGGATTGTGTCGGTGTGTGTGTGTGTTGTGAGTTGGTGTGGTGTGTGTGTTGACGAGAGCTCGCGGCGGGGAGTGTGTGTGTGGTTAGAGAGCGAGAGAGAGAATTGTGTTGTGTGTAGAGAGATCGAGAGCGAGCGGGAGTGTGTGTGTGTGTGAGCGCGCGAGCTTGTGTTGTGTGTGTGTGAGAGAGAGAGGGCGTGTGTGTGTGTGTGTAGGGCGAGAGAGAGAGAGTGTGTTTGTGTTCGCGAGAGAGAGGGTGTAGTGTGTGGTGTGTGGTGTGTGTGTGTATATTGAACGGGAGAGACGAGTGTGTGTGCAGAGATGTGTGTGTTTGTTTGTGTGTGTGTGAGAGAGAGCGAGAGAGAGAGGGGTGTTGTGTGTGTGTGTCGAGAGCGTGTTTGGTGAGATCGCGCAGAGCGAGAGGGAGTGTGTGTGTGTGTGTGAGAGAGATAGCGAGTGTGTGTGTGTTTGTGTGTGTGTGGTGCATGTTTTATGTGGTTTATGATGACACAAATTTGTATAATAACATGGTATGACAGGTATTACAACGAGAAGCTGATTTATGAGGACATTTTCAGTGTCACCTTAATTCAAAAGGCTTATAAATAATTCAGAACTAGTTTTTTTGAAAAGCAAAAAAATGCTGAAAGTTTTCTGTGAGGGTTAGGTTTAGGGGTAGGGTTGGTGTAGGTCAATAGAAAATACGGTTTGTACTGTATAAAAACCATTACACCTATGGAGAGTCCCCATAAACCATAAAAACAAACCTGTGTGTGTGTGTGTGTGTGTTTGTCTGTGTGTGAGTGTCTGTGTGTGCATGTGTGTCTGTGTCTGTGCGTGTGTGTGTGTGTGTGTGTGGGGTTTGTGTGTGGGTGTGTGTGTGTGTGTGAACATGTTAGTGGGTTTGCCAGATGATGCGTTGTAATGAGGTGGAAGCGAAAGCGGTGCCAGTTCTCTATTGATCTGCTGACCATAAACCCGATCGAACTGCTAAATATGTCAAAGAGTGGAAAAGACTAATGGGAATCATTAAATGACTTCTCGAAAGCCAGTTCATTAAGTTTTTATACACTCCACTTACCGCAGAATCTGTTTCTGGAATGTGTCTTCTAATCTATAAAAAGTATCATACTATAAAATACACACTTCAGCTTTCAAGCATACTTAGGCTATTAAATAGGCCTACGCGACAAATCATATATCCTATAGATTAGAGAGATTATAGACATCATAAGTTATTGTCCAGCGTTTTTGTGTTAAATGTTTAACCCTGTAGGCTACATCAGCTTTCTAAAACAATAGCCTACCTGCTTTTAATTCTAAGAGCATTTCTCCTGCTTCTCTTTCAAAAAAAGAAAAGGGAAGAAAAGTTGTAAATTGCACTAAAAAATGGTTTTCGTGAGAAATCACAGTAGTGTCTGAAGATATGTGAAATGAGTAGTAGGACTGAATTCACTGTATTCATTAAATAGTAGACGGGAAACAGTTGTAGTATGTCTGGATTGTATTGTATCCATGCTACACATACAGTATGTACATTTTATAGAATATAGTTTTTAAGAGTCATGATTTAAATTCTTCGACCGCTGGTGAAGGTGTGTCGAATGCAGCAGATGTCATGAACAAGTGGGTCAGCCTAGCGTTTCCCTTGGTACAAAGTACTTTTAAAGGGATACTTCGCCCAAAAATTTAAATTCACACAACACTAAAACAATGCAATGAACATGGATAGTTCACCCCAAAATTAAAAATGTTGTTCCAAACCTAGTTTCTTTCTTCTGTTGAATCCAAAAGGAAATATTTAAAGAATGTGGGTAACCATTCAGTTGCTGGTAGCCATTGACTTCCATGGTGTTTTTTTCTTCTTCCCCAAACTATGGAAGTCAGTGGGTGAGTAAATGATGACAAAATGTATCATTTCTGAGTGAACTATCCCTTTAAGATGTATTCTATTCATGGCCTGATTAGAAAACCTACAGCTAGGCCATTTGATATGACCATTAAAGTCTTTTAAATTATATATTAAGTAATATGTATCATGGAAAATAAACAAAACTACTTTTTTATCCTGTGGTGGAAACAGGCTTCCTTAAAAAAAACGTCTCACCTCTAAATATTTTGTCTTCATGTTTCTTTTTCATCGTAGGCCATAGACAGGTTACGGCCGTATCTGGTAGATAAGATCATCGCAGAGCGGCACTTTGATTACTTGCGCTCGAAGAAGATCCTGACCAGAGAGGACACAGAGGAGATCAGCTGCAGAACCACGAGAGGGAGACGCACTAGCAAGCTGCTGGATATCCTCGCAGAAAACCCACAGGGTTTAGACATGCTTATTGAGTCCATCAAATGGGGCCGAACGCTCAACTTCATCATCGCAAAGATCACTGATGAGGTGCAGCGCGTGAAAAACGAGCGACTGGAAGCTTTAAAAAAAGTAACCCAATTATGACAAGGGGTTATATTATGAAATCCAAATTTACTTGATTTTTCAAATTTACATCTCCTTTAAGACTTGAGCGTAAACAGCCACTGACACCATTTAACATTATTGTTCAAAATCAACCATGCAAGAAATGCAAAAGGTCTGAATTGAGGAAAAGCTAAAAGAGATCGCGCCCATTGAGACATTGAGATTTGGATCAACCAACGTATTGTGACCCCGGGACCATAAAAACCGGCTTTCCATTGCTGTATGGTTTTGTTAGTGGTGCACCCTATCGGCTGAGATGCATCTTTTTGAAAATCTGGAATCTGAGGGTGCAAAAACTCAAAATATTGAGAAAATCCTCTTTAAATTTGTCCACATAAATAAAAAAAAAAGGGGTCTTAGCAATGCATAGTACTAAATACAAACCAATAGAGTTTTGATATATTAAAACACCCACCAAACCTTACAAAAAAAAAAATACACAAAAACAAACGTTAGCATTTAACCAAATATCTTGAAAAAAATAAACAATAAAAAAAAAAAAAAAAAAAAAAATGGACAACTTCTTATACTTAATCCTCAATATACAAATTATCTTAATTATCAAAAACCAAAAAATAAAAATATTGTAAATTTTGGGGGCTAAGAATTATGAACCAGCATGTTTTTTTGGCTTGCTACAAAAAAAAACCCCAGCACTTAAACAATGGCTTTTGGCAGTGCGGACACAATTAATAGCAATGTACCATGGACAACTCTTTTCTTCGTTATATTATTACAGCATTGAGAGCTTGCGCTCTCACCAAATCACATTATAAGTGTTAGTATTGCGTCAAGACATCCCTTCACTGTCCCCGTTCTGGGAAATAAGACATATAACTAAAATAAAATAAACATTTCTGCCTTTTTTCACAATCTTTCATTTTGAGCGAGTAAACTCATTTAAAATGAGTTTTAGCTAAAAATAATACAAATAAAATAGAAAGATGACTGATGAAAAAAAACAAAGGATCACAACAGTGACCTTCCAGTGACGCCGAAATTGGATAAGACATTATGGTAGACCTACATCCTAGTTTGTCAATATACATAATCTGAAGGAACTGATTTTATGGGGCGTTGATGTGTCTGCTTGTTGACTGTTGGTCGTTGTTTTTTAATTGTTCGATTAGTTCAGTGGGCGAGTTTCTTTTTCAGCAAAGTGTGTCGATTCTATAGCCCACATATGAATTGATAGATTTAAAACCTATGATTAATATCTGCTGTAACACTTGTTCATGTCTTTTTGCTGTTATTTTAATCAAATTTTGGAATATATAGGATATCAGCAGTTGTTCAGTATTGATTTTATAATAGTATAAGGCCGTGTAAACAGTTAATTGCAATACCACATGAAGCACATTTTTTAGGTAAAAATGAGGAAGGTAGTGTATTAAGCTGTGAGCAGAGCTGGATACATTCACTCATTTCTAATTTCACATTGCAAAGAATCAGAATCAGAATGAGCTTAAAAGTGTTTTAAGCACTTTCTTTAAAAAAGTTTCTTTTTTTTAAGAAAACAAAAGGGTTTCTTAAAAGTGCTTTCTGGAGACTGTGGTTAATAAAAAGTTGTCCAATGGCTTTAAATCACAAGTAACATTTATTAGTTTGATGAGAGTAATTTATAAAGTGTTTGTTATTAGTTTCTTGTTTTCTTCTGATCAATGTTTTCATGTATTGCAGCAGGGTCCTCTGCAAATTCAGGTTATTCAAGCACAAAAGGAGCAACCAATGACTTCTCCAAAATGGACTCGGACTATGACAAGTACTCCACTATATGCTATCATCCCGAAGGGGAAGGAAGTCCGTCGTCCTCTGTGGCTACGGGATCCTTTAACCTGCGTTACGGATCGGGTCGAGGGAACGAGGCTCTGTCGGTCTGCGGAGGCACTGGGAGCACGAATGTGTCCTCCACCATCTCATCAAGCCTGCCTAAACCTGGAGACCCCGGAGCTCCGCCGCTACCCGAGGAGCCCGATATGGACCTCCAGGATATAGATGCTGCTGTCTGTGGAAGTACAGGAAGTAGCGGGGATGCTAATTTCCAGCCGCTGCGCTCACGTTCTTTGTCTCCGATGTCTCACATATCAGAGCGCAACCTTTCGATGCATTCCATCAACGTGTGAGATGCAGAACATTCTCCAAAGCAACAGCACTGTCACACTGCAAATCTTTTTTTTCTGCTTAATTAAAATGAGTTCATGCTGAACATTTTTTTTTTCTACTTGCTTTAGATGTATCCAATCATGTAGAACTGAATTTTACTTCATTTAGTTAACACTTTACTTAAAGCCTTTATTCATAATGCACTAAAAAGGTATTCATAATGCATGTTGTAATGCATTGTGTCATTTCATAAATAATTGTAACCGAGTTAAAATGCATTATAATATTTGAATACTTTCTAAAGGTGTAACAATGAATAGAAACGCATTGTATAATAACTGTGGTTGCAATTATTCATGATCATGCATGCCATTAGAAGGTGGCATTCAGGCATACAAAATAATGCTTAAACTAGGCGTCAAGTTAGTGCGTTTTGAGAATTGCCTGCTGTTTGCTAGGGCATGAATAATCACACAGCAAAAAAAAAAAAAAGAGGGAAAGAAAAAAAAAATAGAGAAAATATGCTGATTGATGGATAGTAACACTGTGTAATAAAAATTCTGTAAAGGGAACACATGTTGGTGTTTAATAAAAATGCGGTTATGCGGCATTTAGGTTTAAACCTCTCAAAAAAATGTGGATATAAAATTAAGTATTACCATTGGCTGAGAGATAAAAACAAAAATCAAAAATTATGTGGAAAAATTTTATTTGGTGGGTGTGATCCTGATTTTATTTTTATATAAAAAAAAAATAATGTTGTTCCACTCATGAGCTATGCTGATGTGTATACTCAGTGTAGAGTTTTCAAAACTTCAACATTGCTATTGCTGACTACAAGAGTGTTTTTAAAGAAAGCAATAACAAGTAACAGTCAGAGTATTCTAAATTAGCTCCCAAAAAAAAAAAACTTATTTAAAAATACAGATAACAGACGAATTGGGTAGACTACGACAAATGTTAGAGTATTAATGTAAGTGCTGTAAAGGAAAACAAAAAGTACAAAACAATATTGTGAAAATAGGCAATTGTCCACTCACCCTAGGGGGTTAAACCTTGAGTTTTACCTTATATCGATCCTTCGCCGTCTCCGGTCTGGCGGTGCCACGTTTTAGCTGTAGCTAAAAGAACTAATCCCGTAATCAAGAAACGTTTGCTGTCCGTACCATTGGTGCAGCAAGCGCATGTATTTACAATGATATTGTCGATGATGCCAATGCTATTTTACAAATGTATTTACGCAGGAAAGCGCCGGAAATAGTCCCCAGCCGCTTCCTGTGCAAGCAGTTGGTCCGTTGTTTAATGTTTGCAGAAGTAGGACTTCTTTCGGCCGCTGTGTTATATCATTGCGCCTGCTGCACCCATATTACAGCAGCAAAGTTCCTTGATTCAAAAAAAAAATATAAAAAAGCACTGAATGAAATCAATAAATAGTTCCCTGCCGACCGCATGACATCACAACTTTTCTTTTTCCGTCGGTCTTAGTTCCATTACCTACAGAAGAGTCGAAGTTTTGATGAAAAATAGTAAGAACTCTTTGGTCTTTTTTGTGCGGATGCTCCGGTCTAATCGGATTCAGGAGCTAGGCTAAGCTATAGCTAAAAGTGCTACCGCCAGACGGTAAACGGTAACACTCAACTGTTTAACTCTAGGAATGAGCTATGTAATAAAACAAAATGTGGAGGTTCCTTTACATGTATGTGTTTTTGGGTGAATTATAAAACATGGGATTAATCTACCCCACCAAATTGAAAGATAAAAGTGTTGGTTTCCAAAATCCGTTTCTTCCTGGATGGATCGTTTTTCCAGTGCTAACTGCGGATCCTTGATAATGGAATGATAAGATTTGTATGGGTTTCTAAGAGACGCACAGCATTACATACAACAAAAAATAGATAAAAGATCCTATGTATGAAATGCAATTTACAAACATTGTTCACAACAAAAAAACTAAATCTTGCATAACAGTCATGGTCACCATTCACTTCCACTCTACAAAGAAGAGCAGTCTGAATGTTATGCTATACTTCATTTTGTTTGATAAAAAAGAGGAAATCATGAGGTTGAGTGAATTATTTTATTTTTATTTTTATTTCCTTTATCTTTTAAATATGTGTCCCTTGTGCATTTGCTGTTAGAGCATTGGTATTAAGAGTAAATGGTATTAAATTATGTCATTATGATAATAATGATGATTAGGTGCATTGTGTTTATATTTTGTTAAACAGTTATATAGTCGTATATAGTTACAGATCATCAGCTTATAGCTATAAAAGTGTATATATTGGCCACACTATATAAGGTGGTTTTAACTACTATGTACTAACATTAAATACATACAAGAATATGGATGTACTGCATGTTGTTCTGGAAAAGTCCCACTTTAACTGCTAAGGAGTTTGAAGTCTGGGAAGGTTAGGGTTAAATGCAAGTACTTTACATGTAAAGTACCCCACCTAATATAAAGTGTTAACACTTCATTTGATCATTTGATTCCATACAAATACAATATGGGGGTTTCATATTTGATAATTATAACCAACTGATCTGTGCATGTGTATTCATTTGACTGACTTTTCATAGTCACATGAACTTCAAACATCAAACAAAGTTTTATTTGTACACTTGTTCGACACAAATGCTAAAATATGTGTTAAAACACCTTAAAGGTTAACTACACTTAAGGAAGAAAGAACCAACTTCCAGTTTTTTATGGACCGTCAACACAATTTTTATGAAACGGTCAGCTTGGAATTCTGAAGATTGGTTTTGCCACCAGCCACGCTTGTGACATTTCAGTCAGCATTATGTCTGAAAAACAACATGATGAATTGAAAAGCAAGTTTAAAATGATACAGGAACTTGTTAGTGCTTTTCACACTGCGTTTAACCCGGAGCTATCGTAGTTCCGCGCTTGAGCAGGATTAGCACCGCTTTTAAGCTTCACACTGTGAAACCCAAACGTGAAAAGTGTGAAATAATGCAGTTTCATAATGTTGCAGTTTTTAGACATTTTCAACAGCTTTGATTGCGGCTAGATGCTATAGCACGCGGGAACACCTGTGTAGTTTTTGCATTTGGTGGGAAAATGTGGTGAATGAAACCAACTAGAGTGAAGACCGCTTAATTCTTACCTTACAATCCGTCCTTTGTAGAAAACTTGACCTTTTTCTTCAACGCGGAAGTAAGCCTATGGGTGAGACTTCCGGTTCATTAGCCGCTATAACGAGGAGAATAACAATGTGCAGTAAACGTTAAAACTGTTTGCACTACAAACCAGTGTGTTCATAATTAAGATAATACATTAAAATAATATGATAAGACACACCAACTTTCAATATCAAGCAGCAAAATGAGCTGTTTTGTTCAGCTAAACATAGCTGGAAGCAGATGAGACCGGAAGCCAGACCCATAGAATTTACAAATGGCCGCTCCCATTTTACGACAAGAAAAAGGTGGCTAATACGAGGCCCAATGCATAAACAGGTCAAGTGTTGCATTCGTCCAATCAATGCCACTGACTCCATAAATATGCAAATAAGAACATTAACCCGCAGTTAGGAATGTTCAGGAAAACACAGTAGCCTACTATTAACCCTGTGTAAATTATGAGCAGTGTGAAACATGAGGCAAGATAACCCAGGTTTATATTTCAAGTGTGAAAGCCCTTTTCGCAGCTTGGTTGACTCCACTCACTATTACAAAATGTGTTACAAATATGTTAAAGAGAATTATTTACCTCTCATTTAAAGATGAGACTTCATGTAGGCTAGTTAGCCTACTGCAGCATTTTCTTATTTTTTATACTTTTACATCCACACCCACAAGTGGTGGCAGACAAATGAAGTGAATGCTGCACAACCTGCTCAGAAATGTTTTATCTGCATATTATCTGATGCGCGGCAAAAATGTGAAATGATCTGATAGACCTTTTAGCAGCACTTCAACTTGAAGACGAGCTCTGGTTCTACCAGTTTGAAAACTGCGCGACAACAGCTTCAGTTCCTCAAAAAAAAAAACCTGTGTGTGTTAAGTGTCGAGTCAGTCCGTCGTCCTGATTTCAGAGTGAGCTGGCACAATGTCTGACGGAGAGCATTTTTTGTCTGGTGGTCCAAATAATCACCCGGCATGCCACAGAACAGCTAAATCACAGGTGGACCCTCAGTATGTGGAAAACTTCAGGAGAAAACTGAAATATTTCTTCATGAGTCCATGCCAGAAGTACAGAGCCAGAGGTCGTAAGCCGTGGAAAATGATGCTGCAGATACTCAAGATTGTCATAATTACCTTCCAGGTATGGGATTTACTCCAGAACTACTGCCTTTTGAATGATCAATATAAGTTAGTTTAATGCTGAAATCCACGGTATTCTAAATATTTAATCAGTTTTTTAGTAGTCTGTTAGCTGTAGCCTGCCACATCAGGAGAACCTATTAAGTTACACAGATTAATTCAATAACCAATGAAAATCCTTTCATTTTCAGAGTGCATTACATTTAATATGTAGTAGGCTAGTTTCTCATGCGTCGCACCATCCTTAGATTTCAACTGTTTCGTAAAACTGGAAATATGACTGTGACCATGTGTCTTATTTCAAAGCTCAATTTCACACTTCATTTACTGTCAATTTGTTAGTCTAGATAAGCTGTTCTTGATGATATTGTTTATAAAATTGATTATGATCTGCCTGCGTGTCGTATTTGTTCCACAGTTAGTTTCTTTTGGATTGAGCAATGAGATGATGGTCACCTTCAAAGAGGAAAATATCATCGCCTTCAAACATCTTTTCCTGAAAAATTACCAGGACAGAAATCAAGATTATGCCTTGTACACAAGACACGAGGTTCATGACCACATCCTGTACATAATCAATAGGGTAAGTGCTTTGGATTACACTGTAAAAAAAAATTCTGTCAAATTTACGGTAAAAAAACGGCAGCTGTGGTTGCCGGAATTTTACCATAAAAAATACGGTAGCAGCATTTTAGGTTTTACTAACCGTACTAATACCGTAATTTCATTAACTGATATAATGTTAATGTACCAACCTATTGAAGTACTGAAATCTGTTTTGCAGCTTTTAAATAATAACATTTACAGAAGGTGCACAGTGTGTCATTCACACAAACACTAAACACCATCACGGTAACACACATGAAACTGAAATAATGCAATAAACATTCATTTAACAAATGTAACGCAGGGAATTCTGGGAATGTCAATTTACGGTTATTCACTTTTTTGTCTTTTTCACTTCCAAAAACGGTATACTACCGTAAAATTACATGTAATGTCCAACACAGTTTTCACCGTATATAGTAGGGGAACTTACCGTTAACCATTTAACAGGTTTTTACTGTAGCATTTTTACAGTCTTTTACCGTTAAATTCATGGTCATATTTTACAGTGTACACACTGAAAAGAAGCATACTTTGGACCAACTTCAAAAATAAATAAATAAATAACTTTTAAAGCTCTTTAAGTTTAACCATAAACTTAATTTATTTTCTTTAGATACAAGCAATATATATTTATTTATTGCAATATACGTACAATATTTATTTATTTATTTATTTCACCATAAACAAAAGCTAAATTACTTATAATATGGAAGTCAAATGTTTACTCAAGGTAAACTAAAGAACATTTTGTTACTATATGTGACCCTGGAGCACAAAAGCAGTGTTAAGTCGCTGGGGGATATTTGTAGCAATAGCCAACAATATTTTGTATGGGTCAAAATGATCGATTTTTTCAAAAATCATTAGGATATTAAGTAAAGATCATGTTCCATGAAGATATTTGTAAATTTCCTACTGTAAATATATTAAAAGTTAATTTATGATTAGTAATATGCATTGCTAAGAACTTCATTTGGACAACTTTAAAGATGATTTTATTGAAAAATCTATATATTTATATATACAGATGATGAATTTCGAAAAATTGACCCTTATGGCTGGTTTTGTGCTCCAGGGTCACAAATGTTTAATTTACTCAAGATCAACTAAAAACATTTTGTTACTCAATGTTTAATTTAGTTCACTTAAAGATGGGAACATTGTTTTTGAAAGACCTCAATGTTTATTGTGATGTCTAATCTTTTAAAAAATCTATCATAAATAAATAAACCAACCAACTCACGATCATTTCTGCGGTCAGTAAAACTAGTAAACCAGTATGTGTTCCGCACATCAACACACTATTTAAACAAAATTGTTTCTTTTAATTTTTCGATGAAGAGTGTTAATTGTTTTAGACACACTAAACAGAAAAGTTTGAATCTGAAAACCATGATTTTCCATTATTATCTGATTAGACCAATATGACATTGACAATAAATGACATTGTTTCAGTTTTTTTCAGTGCATATTTATAATGTACAGTGAGAACTAGAACATTAAAATAAGCAGAAAAAGATCGGCTTTTCAAAGAAACTCAAGTTAAATCTACCCCTCCTCTCCTACGAATGCAGACTGAATATGCAAATTGAAATATGCTGAAATAATGCAGGATGACATTGTTCTCTAGGATTTGCACAGACCTGTGGAGTTTACTAAATATTAATCATGAAATGCATGTAAATGTGCAAAACAAGCACTATATATGCGGTAAATATTACGTTTCATAGAGGTGGCGTGATTTAATCTCTTTTATTGCTTGCATCTGATTTATTGTCTGATTGTTTTTTTTAGTATCTACACCTACAAAACCTGACGGTTGATAATCATGCGTTTGAGAGGATTGATGACGTGTTCACTCCTCTGTCCATCTGTCAAGACTTATATCGACATGCTAACGTTTTACCAGCCAATGAGACTTTTGATATTGATCCACATGTAGAGACAGGTACATCATCATTTGTCATGATAACACAGCTGTACAATCTAATGTAATTACTGTGGTAAGGATGGCAGAAGTCATAGTTATTGCGCACAGTTTTCTAAATAGTAAACATCCACTGTCACATTAAGATGAAAAACCAAAGACCTTTGTGATAGAAGTTAAATGTGCTGTAAAATTAAATAACTTTTGGTCTTTGATTGATTTGCTTGATTTGCAGAATGTCTTTGGATTTACCCCATTTCACTCTACAAGAAGGACGATTTGGAAAATGACATGAACCTCACTTTAGATTTTCAAAGGTGTGTGCATTTCATTTATATTTGAATCATTCATCATTAAATTCATTGCGTTTGTGCTTTATTTTTGACTTGGCATTTGTGTGGTTCATTTCCAGGTTGTTAGCAGTAAACATCTATCTCAAGGTAAAGGCTATCAACCTTCAAACAGTGCGTCATAAGGAGTTACCGGACTGCTATGACTTTACCGTTAATGTAAGTGTTAAATGTCACACATACGTGTCTTTGCGGTAACACTTTGTTTTGTAAGTGTAACTTTGCATGTCAACTAGCAGCCATCTGCTTTATAACACTTTATTTTGATGGTTCAACAACACACATTCTACTGCCTAACTTTGCAAGTACATGTCAACTTATTCTACAAACCGAGACAAAAGAGTTTGATGACATGTTGCTGCAAATGTACTTATAGTTAGTAGAATCTCTAAAGTGCATGAAGTGCAACTGTCTTGAAACTCTTAACTCTCTGTTTGCCTAACAACCTTCAATAGACAGCTGCTTCTGCTTTAGGTTTCAAAAGGCACATTTCCAAAAGTCCATTTACTAGTCATAACCACACAGTTTCCAGGATTGGTTAATAGAGGTTTGTCACATGAAGACTAGACATTTCCCTCTTCTCCTTCATTTTTGCTTCCATTTCTTTCATGTCAACTTATTTTGTTGATTTCATGCCGTTTCGTCACAAGCTCTCAAGGACTTTATTTTTCAATGTTAACCAGAGGATTTCTGACTCAGAGCTGGAATTCCTATTGGACAGGTTAAAGTTCGTTTGATAAAGTGGGTAATCTGCTGCGTTCGGTTACAGATCAAGTTTGACAACCATGCACACAGTGGACGAATCAAGATATCTCTAAGCAGTGATGTTCAGATAAAAGTCTGCAAGGACTGGAAGGTTTCTGGCTCAAGTAAGTTGTGATATAGGCCAAAATAGAACACCCACATACCCCCAACACACCACACCCACACACACACAAACACACACAACACCACACACAAACACACACACAAACCACACACACACCCACACACACACCCCAAACACAAACACACACGCACCACACACACACACACACACAAACACACACACACACACACACACACACACACACACACACACACACACACACACACACACACCACACACACACACACACAAACACACACACACAAACACAAACACACACACAAACACACACCCACACGCACACACACACACACACACACACACAGACACACACACACACACACACACACACACAAACACACAAACACACACACACACACACACGTTTACTTAGCTATCTAAATGGGGAGTCTCCATAGGCGTAATGGTGTTTATACTGTACAAACTGTATATTCTATCACCCTACACCAACCCTACCCATAAACCTACCCCTCAAAGGAAACTCTCTGCATTTTTACCATTTAAAAAAACATTTGTTTACTTTATTTTTATACCAGTTTTACAAATGAGGATGTCCAAATGAAGTTCTTAGCATGTTACTAATCAAAAATTACGTTTTGATATATTTACGGTAAGAAATTTACAAAATATCTTCATGGAACATGATCTTTACTTAATATCCTAATGATTTTTGTCATAAAAGCAAAATCAATAATTTTGACCCATACAATGTATTTTTGGCTATTGCTACAAATATACCCCAGCGACTTAACACTGCTTTTGTGGTTCAGGGTCACAAATGTTTAGCTACTTACTACTAAATCTCACTTTTTGACCAATAAAATGGAAGCTTTGTACTGAAATTCTCACTTTTGACAGCCAAAAAACCTTGCAAACTTGAAAATGTACTTGTATTATCCTTAAGTGTCCAAGTTCTTTCTAGGGCCTCTGTAGCTTCACTCCTTACCGATTTTCAATACACCCCCCACTCAACATGTTCATGTGATCAGTTATCTACTGCATGACTCTGAACTAATAAAAATGAGGATGAAGAATAAATTTCTAGTCACTGATTCACCTATGTTGTCCATGTAACAACTAACTAATAGTATGTGAGAAAATGTCTGAAAGTCTGTTTTGCCGTGTTTGTTCCAGCAGACCTTCACTATCAGCTCATCGTTCTGTTTGACTGTGTGGTGATCTGCTCTTGTTTGCTCTCACTCATCCTCTGCACACGCTCAGTCTACAACGGCATGCTCTTGCAGTTTGTAAGTCTGATATGGCCGTCCCATTAAAGGGATAGTTCACCCAAAAATGAAAATTTAGTGTTCAGTTTCTTGCGCAGACCAATCGTTTCACTTCATAAGACTACACTGTAAAAAATTACCATGAATTTAACGGTAAAAGACTGTAAAAATGCTACAGTAAAAACCTGTTAAAAGGTTAACGGTAAATTCTCCTACTATATACGGTGAAAAACTGTGTTGGACATTACATGTATTGGACATTAATTTTACGGTAGTATACCGTTTTTGGAAGTGAAAAAGACAAAAAAGTGAATAACCGTAAATTGACATTCCCAGAATTCCCTGCGTTACATTTCAAATTTGATGTTTTTTTTTTGTTGAAATAACTATGTTTCTGCTTAGTTTTTTCTTATCAGTTTTGTATATTAGGGTTGTGTTTACACCTAATGTTGTTAAATGAATGTTTATTTGGATTATTTAGTCTCAGTGTGTTACCGTGATGGTGTTTAGTGTTTGTGTGAATGACACACTGTGCACCTTCTATATATGTTATTATTTAAAAGCTGCTTGTGATGGGCTTTGGTTCATCATGTGACTTTCTCATCACCTCCTGCATTTGGTGGTTATCAGTGTATTACAAAGCTACAAAACAGATTTCAGTACTTCAATAGGTTGGTATATTAACATTATAACAAATTAAATTACGGTATTTAACTGTAAAATTAAGTTAAAACCATAAAATCTAAAACATTGCTACCATATTTTTTACGATAAAATTCCGGCAAACAGAGCTGCCGGTTTTTTACCATAAATTTACGGGTTTTTTTTTACAGTGTATGGGCAAATGGCCATTTGAGACATGACTTTTCATTGGTGATTCATAAAATGCAAGTCAATGGCTACCGGCACTTTGAGACTCAAAAAAAGCACACGCAGAAAACACAAAATGAATTCCTGTGGCTCTTGACAATATATTGAGGTCTTATGAAGTGAAACGATTGGTCTGCGCAAGAAACTGAACACTAAATTAACAGCAAATTTTAATTTTTTGGTGAACTATACCTTTAAGTGTAGCTCTACAATTACAAGCCCAAAACCTCACTGTCGTCTATCTATCTATCTATTGCTATTCTCTGTTTAGGTACACAAGAATAAAATAGTAATGTTGTGAAGTTGTCATATTACAGGTATAAAGTCATAAAATTAAGAAATTAAAGTCAGTAGGTTATGGAAAAGACTTTACAACCATATTTTGGGTCCCACTTTAGTTTGGGGACTAATTTTCACTAAGAACTAGCCTAACTATTAATTATGACTTTTGTCTATGTCTTAATTTGCTGCTTATTACTTGTTAGTGAGGTGTTTGGGGTTTTGTTTAAGGGATCTACAATATGGTCATGCAGAATAAGACAGAATAAGACATTAAGATGTGCTTTATAAATACTAATAAACAGCCAATATGCCAGTAATATGCTTGCTAATAAGCAACTCATTAAATAATGAGAATTGGTCCTTAAAGTGTTACCCAAATTACATATTTTATCCAAAATGACTGCAGCACAGACGTCAAATGAGTTATATCATACTTTTAAAAAACAATAAATGCTTGCTACTAACATGTCATATGCATGTGCTTTCTCATCAGGAGTACACCACATTCTCATCCATTTACCTCAATAAAAGAGTTTGCTGGTCTGAGAGAATGGAGTTCATCAACGGCTGGTACATTCTCATCGTCATCAGTGACACGCTGACTATTGCAGGATCAGTTCTCAAAATATGCATACAGAGCAAGGTGAGCAAGAGATGCACAACAGAGGCTTTAAAAGGAAATAAGTCACACTCTGTTTCTGTTCATCATATGAGCTGACAGGCACAATAGTGTAGATGCATGCACTAATGCTCAGTACTTGTCTTGTTTTCAGGAACTGACAAGTTATGATGTGTGCAGTATTTTACTGGGCACAGCAACAATGCTTGTGTGGATTGGAGTAATGCATTACCTGAGGTTCTTTCAGAAATATTATGTAAGTCGCTCATTTATTTGTTTTTTCTGTGCTTTTTAAACAAGAACTTTTAGTGTATTTCAGTGTATTTAGTAATTAATGTTAGACAGTGACGAGTCTGTATTTCTTGTGTCTCCAGATCCTCATCCTCACTCTGCAGGCTGCACTTCCTAACGTCATTCGATTCTCCTTCTGCGCTGTTATGATCTTTCTTAGCTACTGCTTCTGCGGATGGATCGTTTTGGGCCCACACCATGAAAACGTGAGCAATATTAAAAAATATATTAATAACTATAACATACCAAAGCCAGCATGAACTGTGAAAAGTTTGACTTTTATTGATTCAGACGTTGTGTCAAACCTTTCACATGCTTATACTTCTGCGTATACTCCTTACATTATTATATATTGTCTTGTCTTTATATAATCACAGTATATGTACAGTGTTGTCATTATTCTATACAGTGGACATCATTTTGTTTTCTTTGTTCTTTTATTATTAGTATGGCTTCATACTATATGAGGATTAATAGAATATTTGTACCTGTAAAAACTAATTTAATGTGCTATATTTGCAAAGGCAAAAAGGTGATGAAATTAGGATGTTTTAACCCCTGAATTAAATATTCATGGCTTTGTACAATCACAGAAGCTTTCACAAACTATATTACATTTTTCATGCTGCATTTTTGTTTTTCACAAATAAAATTAAGCCTAAACCCTGCGAGATAAGCCATTATTTAAATAGATTGCTTGATGTGTTCATTCAATCAGTAATTTTGACACTGCAAGTGTGCAAATAAAGGCCTGCTGTTTGCTAATGTACAGCGTGAAACCTTCAAACCTGAAAATCCAGAATTAAATCCTGCCTTCAACAGTAAAAATCAAAGAAAATAAATATTGTATAAAGTGTAAACATATGAAATGGCTATGCATGCAGTGCTACAAATTCATTTTTAAAACTACATGAAATATTCAGTGCAGTTTATACATGAGCTCACAAAAGCTACATGCATTAAAAATAGTTTTAGATGGAGTATGAGTATTTAATATCAGCTAGCCATTTAAGTGGCTTAAATTAAGCATTTAATTAAAATAAAACAATGGCATCCCTGCTTTATGAAGAAAATGATGATAATGCTTCTTTCTCCACAGTTTCGGACATTTAATATGGTAGCTAACTGCCTTTTTTCCATGATTAACGGGGATGAAATCTACTCAACCTTCACCAAAATCCGAGACAAGAACAATCTGGTGTGGATGTTCAGCATAATGTATATCTACACCTTCGTCCCACTCTTTACATTCATGATTCTGAGCCTCTTCATCGCCCTTATCACAGACACCTATGAAACCATCAAGGTGAGTCTATTCAAGTGCATGCTTTGGTTTTGTGGTGCGCTAACACACTGATGCGTGATTACTAGGATGTGATCGATTATGTGCTGAAGTTTGGGTTAGCTGTGAGGAGTAGGGATGGGCCTACTGTGACTATGTACACTGTGAACTAACTGTGAGGCTGACAGTCTTAGCAAGCACCGTGAATGATCACACATCATGACTCTGCTCTCTCTGTACCTGCAGCACTATCAGAAGCATGGAGCGCCGCTTTCAGAGCTGCAGGCTTTCATAGCTGAATGCAAAGACCCACCGAAGTCGGGGAAGAACACTGTGGATGAGCAATCCTCCAACTTCTGGTGCCTTTGTGCTCCTTGTGTGAACTGCACCTGAAACAGATGAGAAAACTGCATTGCTCAGCGACTCATGCATTGCTGCAAACCAGCGGCTCTCGATCGGTGGGCCGTGACTAGAAATGGGTTGCAGGTCTTTTCTTACAGGATCACGGACAGCACGAAAAAACGATTAATACCAATAATAAAGCATGCATATTTTGAAAGGGAGGATAAAATCTTGCCACATGTTGTGTTAGCATGCTGCCTGCACACATTAGTAGCTAATGAAAAGAATGATTCTGGGAGGAGCCAAATACAGCTCATAAAGGCTGATGAAGCATCCAACTTACTTATGCATTATTATAATATAATTTATTGTATATGGTTCCCTTAGGCAAGATCAAACATATAATATGGTATAGCAAATGATAATAAATGTACATTAATAAATTAATTATAATAATCATTTCTAATAAATCAAGCTACATATGAAATAAGATGCATATGAATAGCACAATTTAAAAACTGAGAATAAGGAGGCCTGTGACTGAATGCAGTTTCTTCTGTTCATAATATGGTTTCTGCAAACAGTCGTAAACTCAGCAATTCAATTTTGTCAATAAACTGACAAAACAAAAATGGTCAAGCTTCTCTGTCAGCTCAGACTTTGGTCTCGAGTTCCTGATTAACCGTCAAGCGCATGCATGCATGAAAATATGACGATAACCAGTCACTAAAACTGGGTCAAACGTATGTTATAGGCCATGGTGAAACAATATTAAGGACACAACCTTGAAAAATTAGGGCCCAGTGATTTAATAAATAGTATAAAAATAAATATAACCAAATTGTGCATGAATTTTTAGTGTGTATTATGATGTTTGTGAGCTGTCATACAATTAATCGCGATTAATCGCATACAAAATAAAAGTCTTTGTACATAAAGTCATAGTATAGGTGTGACGTCTATATATCTATATGTTGTTATATCTAGGTCCAAATACGCAGTAAAGCGATTATTTGAAACTTGGTCATGTATATAGTTATATTAATATAATGATATTCTATATAGTGAATATATACACATAACATATTTTTCTAATATATACATGCATGTTCGTGTATTTATATTTTAAGCCTGCATAATAAAATGGACACCAGGACACACCAACATATTATGTAAACAAAACTTTTATTTTGGGTGCGATTAATCGTTTGACAGCACTAGCATGTTTTATATATTTCCATGTTTTCGGACCATTAAGGAAGAAAAATTAATCGTGTTATAAAAGCCGAGGGAAAATAGGTAATAGTATAATATAAACATAACTGTTAAACGACAATCAAGTTAACTCAATATACCATTTCTTTGTGTATTTTATTATTGCAGTTAGTTCTCTGTAGAAGGCTTAAACAACCTGTGCGTGTTGAAGGATGGTCCAGCCAATAAAATGGCGAGTGCTGGTGCTTGACAACAGGCGGCCAAATGAGAGTAGTGCTGTTTATTTAGAAGAAACAGAGGAGCATCTACTTCAATCCATCCAAAATCTCCTGCGACTTCGGGAGGGGGGTGATACTCGCGCTGCGGTTCACACACACACACACACACGGGCCTCCTTTAAACACTTTCAAAACGGTAGCAGTCTTGAAAAACATCATCGGTCTGTCTATATCTGCGATCCGTGGGAGAGCCAGATGAGTAAGTCAACCTGTGTGACGTGTGTTAGCGCTGGGATAAGCTAAAAGCCGGCTTGGTCTCTATGTAGTGTGCGGCTACATAGACAAGTGCGTCGAGGGCGAAGACCGCGATGTTATGTAGGCGCACCACTGCAATTAGAAACACAGCGGAGTTTAGATTTAGAACCCCATGTTCAAATATGCCCCAAAAATGCGTCTATGTACGGCCTATGTAGGCCCGCACACGCAATTAGGAGACCCGCGGAGTTTTCGGTTAGAACATGTACAAATACGCCCACAAATTTGCTGTTATGTGGTGGCAGCAAACTTACAATTCCACCTAGACGCGATGTCTATGTAGGCAGCACTACAATCACACCTAGATGCGCTGTCTATGTACGGCAGCACACACAATTCGCACATTGAGACGCGCTGATCTATGTAGGCCAGCCCACTACACTTCGCACCTGACGCGCGTGATGAGAGGCACACTACAATGCGCACCTAGATCGCGCTGTATAGTAGGCTAGTGGTCACACTACAATCGCAACCTAGACGCGCTCTGTTATGTATGGCAGCACAATACAATTCACACCTAGATGCGCTCTGTCTTGTAGGCAAGCACATACAATTAACACCCCAGACGCGCTGTCTAGTAGGCCGCACACTACATTCCAACTAGATGAGGCCTGTCTATGTAGGCAGCACACTACAATTCACACCTAGATGCGCTGTCTATGTAGGCAGCACACTACAATTCGCACCTAGACGCGCTGTCTATGTAGGCAGCACACTACAATTCACACCTAGACGCGCTGTCTATGTAGGCAGCACACTACAATTCACACCTAGACGCACTGTCTATGTAGGCAGCACACTACAATTCACACCTAGACGCACTGTCTATGTAGGCAGCACACTACAATTCGCACCTAGACGCACTGTCTATGTAGGCAGCACACTACAATTCACACCTGGACGCGCTGTCTATGTAGGCAGCACACTACAATTCACACCTAGATGCGCTGTCTATGTAGGCAGCACACTACAATTCACACCTAGATGCGCTGTCTATGTAGGCAGCACACTACAATTCACACCTAGATGCGCTGTCTATGTAGGCAGCACACTACAATTCACACCTAGATGCGCTGTCTATGTAGGCAGCACACTACAATTCACACCTAGACGCGCTGTCTATGTAGGCAGCACACTACAATTCACACCTAGACGCGCTGTCTATGTAGGCAGCACACTACAATTCGCACCTGGACGCGCTGTCTATGTAGGCAGCACACTACAATTAGAGACACCACCGGAGTTTTAGCTTTAGCACATGTTCAAATCCGCCCAAAAATGCTGTCTATGTAGCTGACTGAAAACCCACTGCGTCCTTTGAATGCGAGTAAACAAATGTGTGTGAAATATGATTTTCAAACAAGCAATGTAATAGAGAGAACTGAGAATATTAGAATCAGGTTTAAGTAGTGATGGCTAAATTCTTCAAATACAAATGTATTGGGTTCATTACCCGCAGTGCACGTTTCTGCCATCTAGTGATAACACCCCAACAATCCACTGCATGTGGTTGCTTTGCTCTAATGTCATTTAGTTTTGAAGCAATAACTCATTTGGCATTGGTGCATAATGTAGTAAAGTAATAATAAAACAGCATGCAGGCCAGACTCGTGTGGGCTATACATTTATATTTTATATAATGCATGTTCATTAACTAAAACCCCCCCTTTTTTATTTTATTTTTTTGGGAGATTTGAAAATGTACAGGATTTGTGGACTAGGAACAAATATATTCACTGTAGTGTATTGCTTCTGTAACTGTGCTGAGGTGATCAATTCTGGCTTTCGTTGAGGAGCAGGATATTAAATTACAACCCTGTGTTAAATGTGAGTAATGTTATATAAGTTAATGTTCCACCCATCCATGAGAGCTCTTGTGAAATCAGAAGAATGAGAATCACTGACATGGAGTTAAAGTCCCTTATCTACTCTCTCCCGAAGCGTGCTGATATCTTCTTGATAAAACCACTGCACCGCCCAAGCCTCGCAGAACAGAATGATCTTGACTACAGAAGCAAATGTGTTATTTCATTGACATCACTAACGTCTCTCTATGTACTCTCTCTCTCTGTCTCTCTCTCTCTCTCTCTCTCTCTCTCTCTCTCTCTCTCTCTCTCTCTCTCTCTCTCTCTCTCTCTCCTCACTCACACACACACACGATGTGCAAAACGCCGCATTTGAACAGTCAATAGCAAATACTAATAACAAAACAGTAGCTGATTCAGAAGCGGCAGATTGTCATAGCAAAGTCAGGATGACCTCCTCTCCTAGGTTCACGAAACGGTAGTCCATAAAATGCACTGCTGTTCTGTTCTAAGTAATCTTAAAGATTCCTAAAGCATCTACTTCCGGAACGGCAAATAAGTGCTTTGCTTTTCAGGATATGAAACACACAGCGCGCTACCGACGGCTGCTTCAACATAATGGTTTACTGAAACCACTCGTCTTATTTGGTGCATTGGGCGCATTATGCTAATTATTTCACCAAATAGTGAGGTAGATAGTGGGGGGGTTGTGTAGAACGAGCCTTTTTAGGGGGGCGTAGCAGAGTCTTAACTTTGATAAAGAATATCTCTTGGTTTTGAGACTTTAGTCTTTGCAAACTTACAGATCTTCTTTATGCACCAATAACACTTGTAACACTCCAAAGAGAAAGGAAAAAATTGAAAATCGGCATCCAGTATGACCCTTTAAAAAGTTTTAAATCCAACTCTACAAAACCTGCAAATATCCAGTGAAAATAACATAGCGGTGTTTGCTAAGATAAGCATCTGTTACTAATTGCTTATACTTTTTCAAGTAGGATTTTTCCAAATCCTGCCATTTATGACCTCTCACATTTTATTGTAGGATTTAGTTTAGTCTCTCTGAATAGGACAGTGGAGTATAGTAGGGCAAGAGAGGGAGTGGGGAATTGGGATCGGGACCGTTCCACATCCTTGTTCACCAAACAATGTGTAAATTGAAACATGATAATTAACCTTTATATTCACATTTATACATCTTTAATGTTTTACTTTATGTATTTACACTTCATATCAAATATATTTAGATAAATATGCATTATGGAAACTTGTCACAACAGTAAAAAAGTAAATCGAATGCATTTTTACTAGTGCAGTCAAATGATTAATTGGGTTACAATATATATGTGTGTGTACTGTGTATATTTATTATGTATATATAAAAGCACACACATACAGTATATATTTCGAAAATATTTACATGTATATATTTATATAATTTATATATAATTTTTATTATCTATATATATATGTATTACATAAACAACAGTGTTCTTAATATTTACATGCTGTGTGTTTTATTTATATATATATAAATATACTCGGTACACACATTTTATGTAAACAAACTTTTATTTTGGATGCGATTAATCATTTGTCAGCACTAATTTTTACCTAATTCAAGAAAAAAAAAAGATAAAGAATTTACAGATTGTACCTTGCAAATATCAATGGATTTGATGGTGTGGATAAAAAGCATATGAAAAATAAATGTATGCAAATGAATTATCCAGGAGGAAAAAGGAACAATGTCTTAGTCATAACTCCTTTGCTTAACATAAAATATAATATAAAGCATTCTATTGACAATATATCCCAGTGGGTTAAGATACTTTTGTTATTTTAAGCATAGTCACTTAATTTTAATAAATTTTTCAGAAAACAAGTACTATATCTGAAGTCATTTTGCTTCTCAAGTAAATGTATACTTGATTTGAAAATGTGTAGATAATTGCACTGCAAAACGACAAAGAAATTATATGTATTAAGAGAAACATTTTTAAAGTGTAAGTTTTTTTGTTTTTTAAGCACAGACCCATTTCATTTGTCATGTTAATTGCAGAGCTGATCGTCTACTACACAATTGTGTTGTTGGTAGCACTTCCTCAGAGTATTTACTGTTTTTCGCGATTGGATGCATCCGTGTTTTTTTTCTGAATTCTGAACTGAATCTGTGAAGTCTTACCTTTTCTTGACAAGTGTCTGTGTGAATGGTTTAACCAATGAAATGGGCTGTGGGGCGGGGTTTGCACTTAACTGGTTTGGGGGGAAATGCAAAGTGTATGACACATCAATCCTCCTGTGCTTTATGCTTTTCTTGCTCTGCGTGATCTCCACCCGCTCCGTCACCCGCTGCTTCTGGTAATCCTGCAGTGGGATTCCACGGCTGTTTAATCCGGCTTCACGGGCCTTCTGCTGTGTAATCCAGTGCGCCTCTCTTCGGTTTCAGGCGCGATGGCCGAGTGCTAGCCTCTGTCTCTGGCCCAGCCACTTGTGTCCAGCCTTGCATCTCATTTGGATGAGCAGGACACTGGAGAATCCCATCCGAGCCGAAGGTTGACATGGGAGATTGGTGGACTCCAACAATGATGCCAGATCCATCTCTCGGTGAGCATCAAACATGGAAATGTGGAGTCAGCTTGATCTTGTTAAGAGATTGAGCTAATTTGAGCACGGTTTGTAATTAATCTGTGAAGTGTTGCATTATATTGAAGCAAATTTTACAATATTAAATAATGTTTCTCCCTGTTCTCTCGTTTTTTTTGTTCTGTAATATGTTGGAAGTAATAGTTTAGCAAACAAAGAATATTTAAAATTTTTACTCATCGTCATGTCTTTCCAAGCCTGACACAAAAGAGTCATTTCTGAAGGATCTTCATGCAACTGTTAACTGTTACCATAAACTATATAGTAACACTATAAACTGTTCCATCAAACAGTCCGTTTATAGTGACCATATCTGCAAAACTTCTAATCTTAACAGATTTGTCTGTTAGTTGTTGTTGTATGGGGGGGAGAAAAGGTGTTGTGAAGTTTGTTCAAAAATTGTCAAATTTGTGTTTGGATACATAATAGCATACTTATTGGGGAACATCATGAGGGTGAGTAAATAATGACACCATTTTGGTTGTTGGTGAAGTAATATTTTTATTAGGTGCCGATCACGAGAGCATTCTCTTTCATTATTCGTAGGGCATGCTCACTAATTAACCTCTATTGCAGGCCCGAGTAGGAACATTACTTGGGAAATTTGGCACACAGATAGAGGACAATCTACACTATACCTAGCAAGTTTGGTCTCTATCGAACGACCTGTAGCCAACCAACAGGGTCAAAATCTGCATATCAGTCAAGGCTAGTAACGTTTGAACTGTTAGGCCTAGAAACAAGAATTGTCATTATTTTTTAGTAATCTTGTGCAAAGATCGAAAGGCAAAGAGTCAAAACCAGCATGGTTTCAATGTGTCAGACAGTTTTATGGCATTGAAGGTGTAAATGTCTAAAACCTAGTTTTTCAAACTTCTAGCCCATTGTCTGATCTTCACCACGTTTCACACAGATTATCAGCGGACCATCTTGAAATCCTATTAAAAACTTCAGACCATTTTCATTTAACTCATTATCAAAAGATCAATAAAGGCCACCGACTTGGGTTAGTTATTCTTAGCGACATCCGGCCTGCGTATTTGGTTCGTTTATATTCTTTGTAAAACTTTTCTCACTAAAAATCTCCAGGTTTAGTTCTTTTGCAGCTGCACGGCACCATGTTAAAACAGTCATGTTAGACATGTCTAGTTTCGCCAGGCTTTAATAACAGGCTCTGCCTTTTCTTTTCTTTTGTACAGACACCAAAGAGCTTTCCAGTATTTCTGGGATCAGCATGTCTCCCTCCAGGCAAAACTTGCACCATTCGCTGCATTCCACCATGGCTCTGCCCAAAACCTCCTACAACGTGTTAAGTGCGTTCTGCACTGAGGAGAACATATCGCAGTGCATCGTATATATCAATCAGGTACACTACAAGAGGAGTTGCTCACATGTCGGATATGATGATTTCAGGGGTTAAACTATTACTATTATCTTTCATCTGATTGGTGATTGAGAAATAAAGCAACATGGATAATGTAATGATTTAAATTGACTTAAATGTAAGTTTTACTAGCATTAAACTCAAAGCAAAAAGTGGCGTTTTTACAGCGTTTACTTTGTCCCTATGGCTCCATTTATTGTGGTCTTGCACATGTAACATCAAACGAACAGTGCAAGTGGTGCTTCAGTCCCATTGAATAAATGTGAGGGACAGGGCAGATGTACTTGTACCTTTAAGGCGCCGTAATTCTAGCTCTTAAGATTATTTAGAGTAATGTTCCTGTCTTCGAGTGAACCTATGGGAACACCCTCCAGGTGTGACAATTGTTTGAAGTCTGTACAGAATGGTGCGGATTCATTGGCTGATTGCGCTAGCGCCTCCCTCTGCTATGTCTTTGCATTTCTCTGTTTCCTTGTTTCATCATGAGTGAGGACACACATGATAAGTGCGTTAAGAGTTTGGGTCTTTGTCATGCTCAAGCCACACTTAATGGCTTTTTGAATATCTCACACTGCAATGATTTAACAGTGAAGTCCTTTGTTTAAGGCCCTCTTTATGAATAATATAAGAAAATCAGTCATCCCTTGTGGTCCCGGCTCATGAGCTTGGGTCCTGGAGATCCAGTGTTGAGCTTGAGGCTATTGAGAATCAGCTGATGGATTGCTCCCTTTTTCTTGCGCTCTCACCAGATCAGATGTCATGTGTATCTCTGTTGGAGTTTGCACTTTCGGCTGGGAACGTGTTCTTTCTACGGACTCTTGAGGAGTTTGGCAATAGTCAGAGCTGCACTCTTTCCAAGAAATGTGACTCTCTTTAGATTAGAGCTTTGAGTGTTGTGACACATGCCATGATAAATTAAATGTAAAATTCAAACATATTGTATTCTATGAGTACATGCACCGCAGTGGAACCACATGCTGTCCGCGGCGCCCAGCTACGACTCAGGTGGCTGTTCAAAATCTCACGCCACTCATATAGTTCTCATAGAATCATTGTATGTCCCAAATTGCTGTTAAAGTCCTCATGAAATCCAAATGGACTATTTACTTTGTTAGTGCACATTTCTAGTCTTGAGGTGAACAATTAATCCGTGCAATATGGTTTATCTTGGTAATCAAATCTAACATTGTCTTCCAATCTGAAACGAGGAAGTTGTGACGGCTTGGACGAGGGAGGGAGCACTAAACTCACTACTTCGTTTCAGTTGGAAATACGTTACTATACTGAAATAAAGTCGGCAGCAGCTTCCAGATCACGTGGACTTTAATGTACATAATGCCTTACACAATTAGGCTGGGAAGGGAATATGCTTCTGCCTCCGCAGCACATAGTAGCGCAATTTGGCGAGTATCAAGATGCTGCGACGAGTGCGCCTGATTTTCTTGACACAATACCAAACACAACAAGATGGCATGGCAGCGTTTAGTTAACGGTGAAAACAGCTTGTTTACATTTAAAGGAGAACATGCGCATGTGTCGTGATACTCGCAGAAGCGGCAGCATAAGGGTGAAGAGGAGGAAGAAGAATTGTCCTAAGTATAGGGAGAGAGAGTAAGCAGAAGACAGGTACCACGGCTGAACACTGAGATCACTCATTCTATGGGGTTTTGGGGAGACAACAGGAAATCGTGTGGGTAGAGGGTGTGGTTGAATTCTCCAGATATGTGTTGAGGAGGAGCGTCTAGAATGCTCCTGTTGTGCCCGCAGTGGGGGTATTCAGTGGATGCGAGTGAATGTTGATGACTTTGCCTAATGTAGGAAATTTGTCTCTGACGGGTTCATTATACACGCTAGAAACGTGGTGGGGAACAAGATGGGGTATCGCAAAAAGAAGAGGACAGGCCCCTTCAGAGCAATATGCCCTTTTCTTGCACGGGTTTGAGCTTCTGTTACGTGTGTTTTGCCATTTCCATCGCTAGACCTGTGGGAGACATACAATCTTTTGTATTAGCGGGTAGCCAGCACACAGCAACGCGCTACTGGAGCCCAGAAGTTTATGATGAGTGGGCTTTAAGAAGATTTCCACCGCTCGGACTGAACAATTTTGGAGGTCAGGCTGAGGCATTCTACTTATGGGATGGGTTTACTGCTGCTCAGCCACTAAAGGGGGCCGCCGATTTGGGAGGCTTGCAACAGACAGAGGCAAGGGCGTTGGTGATGCTAAGTATCTCATGCAACTGATGAGAACGGACAATGAAGGGGCGTCTCTGCATCTGGCAATTGCATTGTGTTAAATATGAGGCTCAGGCCATCTTCACAAGCGCTTCAGATGTGGAAAATTCTGATGCTACTCTGTCATTTGGCAAGAACAGACATATGCTGAATGGTCTCAGTGGGGTTCTGCAAAACATATAAAAGAGGTTGCTACATACTCCCTTTTGGAGATACCCCCCCTCTTGCTCACACTAGGGCGTGTCAAAAAGTAATTGGGGTGACATTAAATAAAAATCCAAGCAGTTCGCGCGAATGCTAAAAAAAGTTTGCATTCGAATTTTAGGTGTGCATCAGGCTGCCTTACCAGTGGCACACAAGATGCGATGAAGATGTAAGTGTCATTGCATTCTAATGTTTTTCTTAGCTTTAGCAGTTGAACCCATAGATGCGGCACTGCTACTCCTTCATTCAAAAAGATGGCGGGGAAAAAAAAGAAAGAGAACATCAATGCGGAGAAGGTATGTTTACGTCCAAAACTGAAACCCAAGCAGTGCACACGAATGCATATTATCACATTTTCTGAGAGGGACGGCTATCACTGGTGACGAGTGTCTCGACAAGGAGGGCGCATGTTTAGAAGCCATGTAAAATAAGTAAGTTCAACTTTTAAAAAAACATGTCTCGAGAGTTTATGGTGGTTTTTCCCCATCCCGCTGCATCTCATGTTTTTAAATGGAAAAAAGTACTATTTGTGATTGGTTTTCAGGTTTTTGTATTTAACTATAAATACATACATGTTTCTAGTTGTCTAAGCAACTTAATTATATTTTATTTATAAACAATTTAAACATTATGCACTTTTTTTTCAAAGACAGTTATTTTATTGCTTTGAAGAGACGTGCATTAATAATATTTTGCTCGATGCACCCTCTTGTGGACTCAGGAGAGAAGCCAAAAGCTTTTTCCCCCCAACTGAAATTATGCCTTTTATATTTGAATATTGATAATATTTAAGTACAAAATTCAAATTTAGTTTTTCAGCCATTTTGACAGACCTACTCACCACAGAAGCTCAAATATTAGGGCAGAAAATACACTCCCTGTAAGCAGATAGGAGCTGTAGAGAAAATGCTTCCTCCCAAGAGGGAATCTGGTTTCTACATCCAGTATTTTCTAGTGCTGAAAAAAGATGGCGGTTTGTGCCTTTGGGAAAAGTCTGTCACTGCAAGGCGATGATAAATGTCTTGTGCAGTTTTTTGAAAAACATCCAGTCTATTGAGTCTGGAAAGGTGATCATCTCATGTGGCACATTAATTACATGGAGGTGATGGTGGTTTTTAGCCTTGAGCCATTTTCTTCCAGACATTAGAGACTGTCATGTGGTCATCAGGATGGACAACGTCAGTGGTCTCTTATGTGAAACCACTAGGGGGATGCATTTATGCCCCATTCCAAAGCTTCCGTCGCTGAGGGCGGTGCATCTCCCACGTGGTTTGAATCTGAGAGCTGCTCTTTCTCAGGGTATAGGTTGAGGCCTGGAGAATGGAATTTGCATTCTTAGACCATTGGTCTGACTCGGCAGTTTTGACAGGGCAGTAGTGGATCTGCCCTGTTAGTTTTGAGCGAGACCGCTCATTGCCCCATTTCATTCTCTCTGTCTCCTCTATTGTCTCTGGGGATGGGCACTCTGGAGGAGCTTCCTTGGGAGATCTGAGGAGCATTTCCCAAAAGCATTGTTAGCTAACTAAGGGTTAGTTCCATTGAACTCTATTGGTAATGTTGGAACTTGCAACCATAGATGCTTTTGGTAAATGCTTGTCCAAATACCCACACTTGCAGTCTTGCCCACTTGAGAGCGAAAAAATGCCCTGGAATGGTATTCAAGGCTGAGTGTATCCTATCGTGCACCATGGTCTGCAAATAAATCGTAACTTTTTGCTGAGATCTCGCGAGCGGTTGCGGAAGCCTTTTCAGTGTAAGTTAAATATTAATAATAATTAGATATTACATCAAATTTGGTTGTAAAACAAAATGTTGCACATTTTATTGGTGCAAAAATTAGTGTTAATTTTGTAAAAGTGCGTTTTATCACTTTATTAGAAGCACCACAATTACTCAATTGTGTCTTGTGTTACAGAGACTGAACAGATGTTTAAAAGTTTATTTTAAAATGCCAAGTATTGAAAATCAAAATAAAGCTATGTAAACACTTGCATTTTTACAGCACTATAAGTGTGTCCCATCAGGCAATGAAAAGTTCTACACACACTTGTGGTCTTCATGCTCACGTGAACACTTGGGCCAAATACAGGAAATACATCATGCAAGTAGACAAGTGGTCAAGTGAAAAAACCGCAAGTGTGAGTATTTGGACAAGCCCTTATGCTCTCAGGCTCGGGGCAGCATGTGGGATCCCTGGCAAGAAATGTGGAAACTACTGGTTACGTCTTTGAATCAGGCTCTTACATTTTTTGACCAGAGATAATGGAGATACCCTCTACTAGGAGACTATACGCTTTTAAGTGGTGTTTTTTTTTTTTTTTTGCGTCACTGCAGAGAGCACAATCACAGTCCAGATCCCTGCCCTGTTGGTTCAGTGCTGGCATTCCTTCAAGAGTATTTTTCTACGGGTGCAGCCCCAGCTACACTCAAGGTGTATGTAGTGGCAATTGCTCCCAGTCTAGTGATGGTTTTGTTGTGGCCGAAGCTAGGTTGCATATCAAAAGTAGCTTCTCCTTCATTTTGCTCTCTGGATGTTGTTGCAGTCATTTTCTCCTCCATTCTTTGAGTCGTAGGAGAATGAGAGACCACATATGCTATGGATTAACGTTGACTGCATGAGCCAGTGTTGTAAATCTGATTAGCTGTTTGTGTGTTTTGGTGGGCGCAACAAGGATGTTGCCACTATGAAACAACGGATGTTGCATTGGGTATAAGATGTGACTTGGGTGAGTGGCACATCTTCGCCTCTTGGCTTTCAAGCTCACTCCACGAGAGGTGTTGCACCTTCTCAGGCATTATCAAAGGATGCAACTTTAGAGGATATTTGTGTGGCGGCAGGTTGGGCCTCTCTGCACACTTTTATCCGATTTGATAATCTGGATGTTGACTTCACTCTTGGTTTTATCTGTTTGAACAGGTGTCATTTTTCTCTCATTGTGTGCATATGTTTTCACAGGCTCATGAACTGGAAGACACTCTGTAGTAACTCTTGGAAGGTGTTCCCATTGAGTCAGCTAATGACGCAGTGTCTCATTCCCTACTCGGGGAACCAGGGTTACATATCCAAAGATGTTTCCACCTTGTTTCTTAATAGATTGATCATAGAATTATAAACTGAAGTAAAACCACTGGTGTTTTTTGAACAGCCATATTGCGATTCATCGACTCCCAGCCAGTACTTTGACCTAAAGTGACATGGTTTAAAGCATATCAGTAACGGGAATTTAGTTTTTAGGATATACAGTATGTCTGTAAATTAATTGTTTATTCGGACATTATCTGTGGGGTTTACGGTAATTTTGCGCAAGATGAGTGATATATAAAAATGGCTAAGATGGTTGTGTCTACTTTACACTTCTGACTCAAGTAATAGAACTAACACAAAATATGACAATTAAAAGGGGTCCAGACTGGACAATGCAAGTTCTCTGACTTTTTACTAGCATGTCAGTTTGCATGGGAGTTAAGTGTTGCAAAAAATGTTAATTTAACCAAAATTGAAGACTGCTCCTGAGATGTGCTGTTAACTCTCATGACAACACCGTTGCATGAATCACGCATATTAAGTTACTCTACTAATAAATAGATATTGAAATATCTTACATTTTTTCTGTAATTGACAAAGCAGATGATCTCTTTGTCTTGGTTCTCCTCAGGAGGTGTGTTCGCTGGGCTTGACTGGAGTGAGTTTAGAGTCTAAATCAGGCAGTCTGAGCGCTGTGCCGGTTTTGAACCTGCTCTATGAAGTACTGCAGCTGCAGAGGAGAGCTCAGCGAGCCCTACATGAGCTGGAGACGCAGCAGCTGAAGAACGGCAGTGACCTCGAGCATCTGCAGCACAGCAACTGTAGACTCAAAGTACTCCGCTTTCTATGTTTACTCCAGACAAAACAATGGGTTGGAAATATTAAGGATTTTAAAATGTGATTTCCAGGCCTGGAATAGTCAGGGAAATAAGTAAAATCTTCCTGTAAAAGTCTGGAAGATTTCTGTAGTGAATATGAATTATGATTTCGATGATTGTTTATTTACAATTTTTTTTTTAATTAATGCCTTTTCACCGGATTTCACAAAGTTTTGATGCCTTGCTAATGATGACTTAATTTTAAATGGTAGAAAATGCTACAAATTTGCCACTGTTTCAGTTACAGTCTGGAGTATGACTTTATTTATTTATTTTTTACCAGTAACACATTCAACATTCGTGAAGTGAGATCTGTTTTGTACAGTGCTGTGGTGCTAAGTTTACTAATTTATCCATAAAATAGTGAAATAAGAGGAAAGTTTTGTAAAATTTCTACAAAAAACACAAACAGCCTACTGTTAATTTCTACTACTGTTGTGTAATTGTGTCTCAGGACCAGCTGGAGCACACCAGGAGAGATAACTCGGGCCTGCATGAGGGTGAGCGACAGCTACAGCTGAAGATCAAAACCTTACAGAACTGGCTCAAGTCTGAGAAAGAGGAAGTAAGAGAAACTCGGTTCACATGGTCCAACTGCACCCCACCATGTTGCCCTATATTTGCTAATGCATTTTTGTTCCAGCATTTTCTTTCAACTAAACTACAATTTTGTTTCTCAAACACAAAACAGAGCCCTGTGTCACTCCTTTCTGAAGTTGTGGGTTATATGACACTTCTTTTGTTAACATAAAGTGGTAAAAAAGTCAACCAAAAGAATGTCGTGATCTGTGGTATCAAAGGCAAATGTGACCCGATCGCTTGCAGTGGAAACGCTGTCTGTCCTAAATGTGTCCCAGACAGCACCACCTACTCGTCTCTTCACTTAATATGTAATCATTACTAGACGTGTTATGAGGAAGTGATCACAAGTGATCAAATGACGTGTTAGAGGTGCATGTTAATAGCAGTTGAAAACTGCAATGCATATTGGCCGACCATACTCTGGATAAAGAAAAGCGCATCTTAAAGGGATAGTTCACTTAAAAATGAACCTGCAAGAAGATATTTTGAAGAATGTGGGTAACCGACCAGTTGCTGGTAGCCATTGACTTCCGTAGCATGGATGAAAATACTATGGAAGTTAATGGGGACCCCATCCCTTCAATACCTGCTGGAAACAGGGACAATTTTACCTTGTACATGCACTGACTATATTCTAGTTATAGAGTGTAATATTATAGTAATTTTTTTTATGACTTTAGTGTAGGCTACTGTGTATATACCCTGCTAATAATCATAAAGCACCCTTACTTCTATGTGTAATTAATATGGTGCAGGTACAGAAACTGCAGAGCATCATCTCTAGCCGTGCCACGCAGTACAACCACGACACCAAGCGGAAAGAGAGAGAGTGCACCAAACTAAAGGAACGTCTCAACCAGCTGCTCATGGACAAGAGAGACAAGAAACTCTGTGAGAGCTTGCATTTCTGACAACCTTTAATATAGTGAAGCAGCCAGATTAGACTGCAAACATTCACAATTCACATTATCCTGAAAGATTTGAAGTTTACAGTATTTCTGTATTCTCTGTTTTCATTGGTGTTCAGCCATTGAAATATCAAACCATGTGGGAAGGTCAGATGGCAAGAGAGGCCTCTGGAAGACGGGAAAGATGGAGGCCAGGTAACCTCCAGTGCTCATGTGGCTCTTTGACATCTTATTTGTATTCCTCAGTGTAAAACATTTGCTCTTGTGCTGTCAGACATGAGGGCGAGATGTACAAGTCTCTGCTGAGTGATTATGAGACACGGCAGAGATCTCTGATGATGGAGAACTCTGAGCTTAAAAAAGTGTTGCAGCACATGAAGAAGGACATGATCACCATTCTGAGCCCAAAGAAAACCGAGCCAGCGAATGATAGCCTCGAGCAGGTCAGAAGTCTCCTCGCACACTCTATAAACAATGACATGTTGTTTAAAGTTGAAAATGGCATCTCATGTTAAAGCATCAAACAGTGTCGTTTCAACTCGATAAACCTAAGTCAACATGAAACCAAGAGGCACCACCTCTGAATCAACTGTCCTTTTTGACTAACCAATACCTAATTAGCAATTTTTGATAATACCGAAAATGTCTTTCTAAAATCTTACATGGAGTTATAATATACATACATGCATATTGTTTTATTTTTGGTATAATCTTCTCACCATGTTGTTCCAAACCCATAAGACTTTTGTTCATCTTTAATAAACAACGATATTTTAATGGAACATGGCAGATTACTGTTCAAAACGAAACGTTCATAAAGAGATTGTAAGAATAATCCAAATGAAGACTGAGCGGAGAGAAATGCATGAGCTTTATGTGATGAACAGATTTATTTTAGGCTTTTTTTTCATATATAAACATTGATCAGTATACAAAGAGCTCCTCAAATCTGGTTAAAAAGAAAATGGAGTTAAGCTTCGGTTTACCATATTTGTGTGACCCTGGAGCATTAGGATATTTAGTAAAGATCATGTTCCATGAAGATATTTTGTAAATGTCCTACCGTAAATATATCAAAACGTAATTTTTGATTAGTAATATGCATTGGTAAGAACTTCATTTGAACAACTTTAAAGATGATTTTCTCAATATTTAGATTTTTTTGCACCCTCAGATTCCAGATTTTCAAAAAATTGACCCTGATGACTGCTTTTGTGGTTCAGGGTCACATTTGTGCAAATGGGTGCCGTCGTTTGTTACAATGTTCATATTTATAGTCCAAAAATTCACTCGGTTCGTATAAAATGATCGTGTTTCTTCAGAAGACTTGGATTAAACTGCTCTATTCATTTGGATTGCTTTTACAATCTCTTTATGAACTTATTGTGTTGGTGGAATATCTTTATTTGTTTGAAGTCTTATGGGTTTGGAATGACATGAGGACGTGTAATTGACAGAGTTTTTATTTTTGGATGAACTATCCCTTCATCAGGCGGTCTCTGAGTGTGAGGAGGAGATTGGTGACCCCAGCAGAGAGACTCTGGAGCAGTCGTGTGAACAGGCCCGCGAGCAGCTCACCAACAGCATCCGCCTGCAGTGGAGGAAGCTCAAGAGCCACATGGAGAGACTCGACAGCCAAGGTACAACGTTTGGTGTTGGTTTTCCGCTTTTTCTTAATGCTTTTTTCCAGATCTATAAATTAATGTTCTGGAGCCTCCATGGATAAATACTTTGCAGTGCTGTAGATTTCATACACAGGGTCCTTAAAAAGTCTTAAAATGTCTTAATTAACGTTTTCCTAATATAAGGCCTTAAAATGTCTTAAATTCGGATTCGATGGGTCTTAAATTGTTTTGGTCTCATTACCGCTAAAATATCTTCAGTCTGATGGACCTAATGACTTTACAATCATTGGACAGACCCGTGGTAAGTTACTGCGTCGTCAGAGAGAACTGCAGTAAGTTATCAGAATACAGACTACAAGCTCGCGCTGAGGCTCACTCTGTTTGTCTCGAGACTTCAGAACGAATGAGCGTGACTGCACACATAAACTCAGAAGAAACACACCGAGGTATAAATTCTAAATGTTTAGTTTATTCATAACATAATATAGTTAAATAACACCATGACAAGTGAGGTATTTTGCTAAATTTTCTCACGACGCAAAAAAAACAACAACATTCAAAACACCTACAGAGTGCAGGCATTATGTGAAGTCTAGTGCGCGTGCGCATTTGCAGTGCGCTCTGCCTGATCACTGCATGATTCAGTCTATTAAAATAAATTAAAGTACTGCCACCTACTGGCGGTTTTAATTTCACGTTTAAAGTACCTTTTTATTATTTAAATAATTTCAAATATCAGTATTCAAAAAAACGAATTTGAGAAAAAAACAAAAAAGTGTCATAGAACCCTATTTTTTTTTTTTTAAATTGTTTAAGTTTCATGATTTCAATAAATTAGACATGCTTTTTGATTACTCAAATTTAATTTAACCACGAATTTGGAAAAATAAAAGCGATTATATAGGGTCCTAGTAAATATAAATTTTTCTAATTGCTCTAAAATATTTCATCTGTTACATATTGGTCCTGTTCTTGCAAACTGTAGTGATGTTGAATTTTAAACAAAACACTCTTTAGAGTCAGTTCTTTTGTAACCACTGCTTGTGCTTGTGTTGCAGCGTCGCTGGTGGCGAGTCAGGAGCGCGAGGGAGAGGAGATGATGTCCAGAAAGGAGCACGAGGAGGAGATGCAGCGGATGAGAATGGAGTTACAGCAGTGTAAAGAGTTCATCCACATGCAGCAGCAGCTTCTACAGGTCAGTGTCTGTACACACTAAACACTAATGTACAGTAGTACATCACTTCCAGTATCAGATTCCCAAACTGGCTGTCAGTGTATTGCCTTATGTAATGATTTATGGATCCTTTGTGTATGAGCATAGGCCATTCAGTGTCTCTGGTCCTTTCCATAAATTGGGCCCAAACATAGATCATATAGTGTGTTTGCATTTGCCCCAATTCAGGGTTTTAAAACGTCTTAATTTGCCCTTCCACAAATTAAAGCCTGAAAAGGTCTTAAATCAGAGCAGAAAGTTTTACATTTTCTTTGTATTCTTGTCTTTTTTTTAACTAAATATAACTGTCCAGAAATCTTAAATCAAGATACATTTTGCATTTGAGATGCAAACTGAAGATATGAAGTCTTAAGCGAAATGTCAACTGGCTATATAAACGGGTTTTCCCCTTGTATTGGCAGATATCTTTTTTTTTCATAATCATAAATTCATTGCATTTTGATACAGTTCTCAGAAAACGAGACTTCTTATGTCATATTTGCATGGTGATTTAAGACAAAAAATACTGAGGAAGAACATCAATGTTTGTAGTGAGATCAGAAGGTAAAGTAAAAGTTATTTCCATATTCTAGCTAAGCAATTTTTTTCATAATAAGTTATGGAAATTATATTTTCAATCTTTGAAGTGCTTCTAATACATTTCATTGTGTTCTCCTCAGACATTTACAGAACACAGTGATACACTGTTCCCTTGAATTTGTTCCTTAAATTCTTTAATTGGTCTTAAAAGATCTTACATTTTCCTTCTTCAAGCTTGCAGAAAGCCTGTAGACGTGTGGCTGTATTGAGTCTGGTGTGTGTTTGCAGCAGCAGCTGAGCTCACCGTGCGATGAGGAGACGGCAGCTCTGCTGAACGACTGCTATACACTGGAGGAGAAAGAGCGGCTCAAAGAGGAGTGGAGACTCTTCAATGAGCAGAAGAGGAACTTTGAGCGAGAGAGGAAGAATTTCACTGAAGCTGCTATTCGTCTGGGACACGAGGTACTGAATACATACAAATACATTTATTACAATTAACATTAAAGGAGGCATGCATTTAGAAATCTAATTTTCCTTGAATGGTTTCGAGAAACTCTTGTGTGGCAGATGGAATGGGATGAATGGCACGGAAATAAGTCAATCTAAAAAATTACTAATTTCAAATCTAGGTATGATCAAGTTGCCATTTAAGACTTACAAAACACAAAGCTATTTATTAAAAGGTGAACTTTTGTCAAACTACAATTCCTGTTAAACAGGACTGGACTGTCACTGTTTTTAATGTTCGGAGATGTGTTTAGCTAATGTATCACCTGAATGTATTTTAGAAGTTGTCTCAAATAGTACTTACTTAATATCTCTTTTATATATTTATATATTTTTTTTTGCGGTAATTTGCATGACTTGTTATTTATCTGTTTTTGCCTAAAGATAGCGTTGCGGCTGATATGGCCTAAATAAGCAAACTAACTCACTCAACATCTCAGTAAAACATCTGTTCATCATCCGTGTCCATAGCTTCTTCTAACAATGAACTGAAAGCTCTTCACATCCATACAGCTGACATGTTTACCTGTTGCAGTGTGTCAGTGTTGTTTGCGTACCAAAGACACTGACACAATCAAAACACACCATCCGAGAAAAAAGAAAAAAAGCTAATTAAACCATGGGCAGGGATTTTTGGCCCTCTGACACTATACGTTTTTGGTTGCAGATATTTTGGTACATCATTGCACTCCATCCGGCCGTTTTTAACTCGAGCGGATGTTCTTTGTGAACAGCCCCTAACTCCTGTTAGTTTCTTCCCTCTTTAGAGGAAAGCATTTGAAGAAGATCGAGCTGCATGGCTGAAGACCCAGTTTTTGAACATGACTCCATTTGTAGACCGTAAAAGACCTGCATTGTCTGAACCTCACAGTGCATTATCAGTTGGTGAGTGTCCCTGAGACCCTACAAAACATCCCACGTCTGACACTTGAACTCTGACAATCGGTGAAATGCATCGCTTTTCTGTTCGTAGAACTTGGTAGTTGAAGTTCACAGTTCGTGTGTCTATCTCTAGGCACAGAACCCGAGGCCAAACTGCAGTCCACTCCACCGCTCGTGACCAAGTCCCTGTTCTCAACCCCTAAAGCAGCTTCGGTGAAGATGCCCTCCACTGCTGACCTCTACCGCACGCTGCACCTCATCCCAGACAGCAGGTACTCACGTGCCACAAATCATTCAAAAATGGAAATTCTGTCATGAATTTACCCTTACACCATTCCAACCCTTCACACATGTCGTTTGCCTTATAACAAGGTAAAAGACCACAGTTGTCAAGCTCCAAAAATGAGGACAAACACATGATGGTAAAAGCACCATGAAAATGATACACAAGGCTGCTGTGCTACATTCGGTCTTTTGAAGCCAAAGCACCCGTCTCATTACCCACACTTGCAAAGTGGGTATGAAGACCGAAAGTGTGTTTTGAACTTTTGATTAGTATTACCCAATGGGACTTTTATTATTTTAGTATCATTGAGAGACTATTATAATTTTTGATAACATTGTGAACAAATTGTTTTTTTCGTTTCTGAGTTCATTAATTATTTCTAAATTTTCCTAATGGTGTTTTGGTATTATTCTTCTAAAATATAATTTAGTTTTTTATTTCAGTCTTCTGTTTCACTATTGGTTTTAGGCATTTTAGTACATCAAGTAAATGAAAATGAAAAATGTTGCTTTGACAACCAGCTGAAATAAAACAATTTTATTTATTTTTTTTCAGTTCGTTTTATTTAATTTCAAGAGCAAAATTCTGTTCTTTTTCCTTTCTCTCCAGACCGCCAGAGGCAGTGCAGAAAGCACTAGTGGAAAACTCCTTGCGTTCACGCTTGACCAAAAATCGAATCGAATTCTTTTCTGTGTTAATAGAGCTGACATTTGTTTTCTGTCTCTCCAGAGGCCACGGGAAATGTCAGAGCGGTGAGATGTCGACAAAGTCACGGTTGCGTAATTGTTCTACAGACTGCAGTGTCATCTCATTGGTCAGAGACGAGAACAGCCCCATCTGATGGCATGTCAGTATTACACTGGTCAAACACTACAGAAGAGACACTCCATCGTTCAAGCTGTCGTAATTGTAAGTCTTTCGTTCATCCCCATCACAGCATGACCAACCAGCTGCTCCTTTACCTCCTCATCGGCTTTGCTGTGTTGTCCCTTTAGGGATTTAGGGTTGAATAAAACAGATGGTGTGTTTTGCTGGATCAAATTGATCTCGGAGACAATCATTTGCATTTGCCACCATTAAATCTCATAAATATGTAAAGTGGCCAATGTGCATTGTGTAGTAGTAATTATAAGGTAATTTAAAAATATACCTTAAATCAGGTTGTGGTGATTTTGTGAGCTGTAAATGTTACATTAATTCATTAAGCACTTTTACGAGGAGAGATGTTTGATGTAGCTTTTAAATACTAATATAATTTGATATTTTGATTTGCCTCTATTGTTGCAAAACCAGACTTATTTTGGGTTGGGTTTCACATTTAGTTTTGTACTTTTATTATAATTTAGTGATGCTAAGTACTATGTATTGATCACATCTTTTTTAATGCAAGACACGGAACAAGCTTTTTTTCCACTTGAATGCTGAATATTTATATTGAGAAATCAAGAATGTCTTTGATAGAATTACTTTTAGAACACGTTTACACATTTAAAGATCAATTTCTTTAAATCAGTGCAATAAAGTTTGAAAGATTTGAAAATTAAAGATCTATTTGTGTTTTTAAAGTTGGCATGAAATCATAATTGACTATTTTTTTCTTTAATGAATATTACTTGTCTTCCTATGGTATGACTCCCTTCTCTGCTGACATATGTAAGGCCACATAGCAGTTGAGCCAATCACAATCAGATGTGTGACGCTTGCGTATCTTGCCGACTGTAAATGATACACTAAATGACTGAGGATCACACACTATCAGACTTTTAAGTTGCTCTGAACACAACAAACGCACACAGAAACATGTGCCTCATTTTTAAAATATGCATGGCAAATTAAAACCATATGCATTCTAAATTGTCTAAAAATATCAAACATGTCTAGGTGGAATCCTAGTTTGAAGCTAAGAAATCGGTGTTTGTGACCACCTTACACTATGTGATTTTCTGCAAAAATCTGTCGACTTCGAGTGACCAAAGTCTCAAGACTGTCTCTACCGTCTACTCCTCCAGACTGTAAATCTGGGCAAACGTTGTGTAGTGTAAACCAAGCTTAAGTTGTTTGACTAGATTCTTCAATGGTTTAGTAACTCAGGGTGAGCAGCTGAATAGTCTGTATTAACCAGAAGTGTCCAATCCTGCTCCTGGAGGGGCCAGCATCCTGGAGTTTAGCTAAAAACCCTGGTATAAAGGTATTAAGAGGTAGCCACTAACAGTACATGTAAACACGAACGCGTCTTAAAGGGTTAGTTCACCCAAAAAAAATTCTGTCATTAATTACTCACCATCATGCCGTTCCAAACCCGTAAGACCTTCGTTCACTTCATGAAATCTAAGAACTCTCTGACCCTCCCTATACAGCATGCAACTGCAATGTTCCCAGGTCCATAAACCGTACAAGGAAAATCGGGAAATGTCCTAGGTGCTCATCGTGGTTCAACCAGTGTTCTCAATTTAACAAGCTACGAGAAAACAAATCCTTTTGTGCACAAAGAAAACAATAATAACATAATTTATTCATCAATTCTTCTCCCCAAGTTACTGTCTTCATGCGCGCGCTTTCTACAGAACGTAAATAACGCTGATTACGTTCTGGGCCACTCTCCAAAATGGTAACTCGGGGAGAAGAATTGATGAATAAATTGTTATTATTGTTTTCTTTGTGCACAAAAAGTATTCTCGTAGCTTTGTAAATTACGTTGAACCCCCGACTTTCAATGGACTATTTACAGGAGTCCTTGCTACGTTTCTGGATGTATTTTCTGTGCTCAGATTTGATCAAAAATATCTTAATTTGTGTTCTGAAGATTAATGAAGGTCTTACGGGTTTGGAACGACGTAAGGGTGAGTAATTAATGGCAGAATTTTTGGGTCAACTAACTCTTTAAGTGGCTTTCTTGAATTGGGCAATTTTTACACTAAGATTACCAGACGTGCCACTTTCCGGGCATTATTTTACACTCTTGCTGTGGGTTAAAGCAGTCACCCCCAGAATGCTATTCCAACTGAGGAGACCCCTGACGGAGGGGAAACCCACAGAAAAATGTGATTGGTCTAGTTTTGGGATAGTTTTGAATGGCAATTGGGATTGTTTCGCTGACCTGACAACCCTGCTTTCTTGTTTGCATGTTTTAAGAAAGGTTTCCCATTAACCTCCCTCCATCTGCCATTGGTTGACAAATGGGTAGTTCCTCCCCCAAATTTTGGCCATTGGTGAGTCGGGCTGGTCGGGATCCTCAAACAGCAGTGTTGTTACGGAGTCACAGCGTTAAAATTTTAGGGCAGGGGGTCTCAACTCTGGCCCTTGAGGTCCCTTTTACTGCTGGGTTTAGCTGTTAACCTTCTAGAAATCCTGAAGAACTTGATTAGCTTGTTCAGGTGTATTTGATTAGGGTTGGAGCTAGACTTCTGGCAAGAAGGCCAGAGTTGAGAACCCCTACTTTAGGGGAATCAACCTGTGAATCTACCTTACTTAGTCATCCGGCTAAAGGTCAGATTTTTTTATTTTTTTGATTGAGTTTAATGAATGAATGTGTAAAAATTAATTAACCATTTTGACAGGAGACTCATTTATATTAGTGACCACTATTTTATTTGGCAACTGCAGTTTGAAGCATGTTACAAAACATGTCTTAATGTACCCTTTGTTCCCCAAGATGGATTGATCGCTGTTCACTGAATGACTGTTAACTTGTATCTTTCCTGAACATCAATTAAACACAGTAGCACCTTTTGAATTATGGCGTAGCGGCACTGTTTTACATTTCTATGGAAATTTTCAGATCAACTAAAAGCAATGGTTTTGAAAACTACATCTATTTGGCTATCAGCTGTCTCAATGGTGAGCGTCCTCCTCGTCTTCAAGATCGTCCTCCTCATACTCGCCTATTTCGTCAGCGGTGGCATCTTGGTACTGCTGGTACTCGGAGACCAGGTCATTCATATTGCTTTCTGCCTCTGTGAACTCCATCTCATCCATTCCCTCGCCAGTGTACCAGTGCAGGAAAGCCTTGCGTCTGAACATGGCGGTGAACTGCTCTGAAATCCTGCGGAACAGCTCTTGAATGGCTGTGCTGTTGCCGATGAATGTGGCGGACATTTTTAGCCCACGTGGTGGGATGTCGCAGACTGCCGTCTTGACGTTATTTGGGATCCATTCAACAAAATAGCTGCTGTTCTTGTTCTGGACGCTCAGCATCTGCTCGTCCACCTCCTTCATAGACATGCGGCCACGGAAGATGGCTGCCACGGTGAGGTAGCGGCCGTGTCGCGGGTCACAGGCTGCCATCATGTTCTTGGCATCAAACATCTGCTGTGTTAGCTCTGGCACTGAAAGAGCACGGTATTGCTGGCTACCCCGACTTGTCAGGGGCGCAAATCCGGGCATGAAGAAGTGGAGGCGAGGGAAGGGCACCATGTTGACTGCCAGCTTGCGGAGGTCGGCATTAAGTTGACCTGGGAATCGCAGACAGGTGGTGACTCCGCTCATTGTTGCTGAAACAAGGTGGTTCAGGTCGCCGTAAGTAGGTGTGGTAAGTTTAAGTGTGCGGAAGCAAATGTCGTAGAGTGCTTCGTTGTCAATGCTGAAGGTCTCGTCGGTGTTCTCCACCAGTTGGTGCACAGAGAGCGTAGCATTGTAGGGCTCCACCACTGTGTCCGACACTTTGGGGGAAGGCATGACGCTGAAAGTGTTCATGATACGGTCAGGGTACTCCTCACGGATCTTGCTGATGAGGAGGGTGCCCATCCCAGAACCAGTGCCTCCGCCCAGGGAGTGCGTGAGCTGGAAGCCCTGCAGGCAGTCACAGTTCTCGGACTCCTTGCGTACTACATCCAGAACTGAGTCTACTAGCTCTGCTCCCTCTGTGTAGTGGCCTTTGGCCCAGTTGTTCCCAGCTCCACTTTGACCTGAAAGAAAGCCCACGTGTCCGAGTTTAAACACAGAGGTTGATTGAAATGAACAATTCCGGCTGTTTGGAAGAGGAGGGTTGGTTTCATTCAAGGCTCTCCATCCCTGCTCCTGGAGAGTTACCTTCCTGCAGATTTCAGTTCCAACCCTCCTACCCCACACCCCCTGTACCAGCTAAGCAAGGTGTTCAGAGTTACTTGATAATACAAGCAGGTGTGTTGGAGCAAGTTTGGAACTGAAGTCTGCAGGACGGTAGCTCTCCAGGAGCAGGTTTGGAGATCCCTGGTTTAGTGTTTCCCAACCCTGTTCCTGGAGGCACACCGAAACTACACATTTTCAAACTTTTCCTAATCACACACACCTGATTCCACTCATCAGCTTGTTAGTTGAGATTTCAAAACTTAAAATGAATGGGCTAATTAAGGGAGACATTCATATTACTTGACCACTTATGACGTATTTCCTGTATTTGGCCCAAGTGAGCATGAAAACCACAAGTGTGTGTAGAACTTTTCATTACCTGATGGGACACACTTGTAGTGTTGTAAAAATTCAAGTGTTTACATAGCTTTATTTTAATTTTAAATACTTTGCATTTTAAAATCTAACTTCTAAATGTCTTTTCAGTAGTCCGTGTAGCATGACAATTTTAATTTTGGTGCTTCTAATTAAGTGATAAAAAGCAGTTGCAAATGTTGTACTAAATAAATATCACCACTACTAATCTTTGCACCAATAAAACATAAAAACACTTTTTCTACCAAATTATATGTAATATAATTATTATCAATATTTACTTGCGAAAGGTTTTTCCGTGACCTCACTCCTAGATCGCGCAAAAAGTCTTATGATTTATTTTTCCAGAACATTATGTCATGATGGTATACACTCAGCCTTGAAATAGCGCTCCGTAGGCGGTATTTGAGATAGTGTGGATTAGTGTGGCGTTAAGGGACTGCGTTAGTTTTTGTTCTTGCGCACATTCTTCCTTCGCGCGCGTCACCAGCCTCTCTCAGTGGCCACAGCCCAAGTGTGGTGGTATTTGGACAAGCGCCAGTTTTGTTCTAAAGCGAAGTCACCCAATTTGTCCTGTGAGGGCCGGTGCGCTCTCCTGCCAGACTTTACCTCCCAATGGCCGCAACGAACACCGCCTGGAAGTTGCATGTATACCGGACAAACCTTGCTTATCTTTGTTTTCAGCCGTGTGTTCAGCTTAAGGTTGGACGCTAAACTCCGAAAGACAAGGGCTTGGCAGGCCAACGTTTTGCCCACCCTGTTCTAGAGTCAACAGTTCTAATCGGCGAAGTTCACCTTCATACACACGGATTTGCACTACATCATACCATGCAGCACTTCACACCCAGACAAAACTTACCTTCGAGTGGAAGTGTTCTTAACCGTAGCAAGATTTGCCAGTCAGCAACTTAATTACCCTTTGAATGGAACATGTACCTCCCTTTCGAACTAGGAAATCCTGTGGAAATCCTGTGATGTGCACTTACGGTCAAATAGAACAAACCTCTGAAGTGATACGAGAAACATACAAAATTCTAGAGCACTGGTTCTCAATCCTGGTCCTGGAGAACCCCCACCTCTGCACATTTTAGATGGCTGTCGCCCCTAAATCAAACACACCTGATTCAATTCATCAGCTCATTAGTAAAGACTCCCAAGACATGGCTGTCCAAACTCGGTCCTGAGGCACGTGTCCTCTCTGGACACGCCTCCCACACCTCATGGGTGTGTTATAGCGCAGGCTCAAAAATGTGCAGTGCTGGGGTACTCCAAAACCAGGATTGAGAACCACTGTTCTACAGCATGGGTGTCCAACCCTGCTCCTGCAGAGCTACTGTCCTGTACATTTCAGCTCCAACCTCAACCCCTAATCAAACACACCTAATTCCACTAATCAATTTGTTAGTTTGAGACTTCAAGACCAAAAATGAAGGGTTATAAAAGGGTGACATCCAAAATGCGTACCGTTGGTGTGCCTCCAGAAAACCTGGGTTAGTTGAATCATCATTTACTCACACTAATTTTGCTCTAAAGCAGTATGACATTTCTCTCTGTGGAACACATTTTCTACACGTATGGTTTTTCATTATGGGGATGGGTGTGGGCTGTTGAGCTATGACAAAAACAGCACCATAAAAGTAGTCCAGATGATGTGCTCTGTGTAAGGAATAGATGTAAATGTAGGTCACTATTTCGATCAGTTTTCTCTTCCACCAAGTTCTACAATCTCATTCAAATTTGGCTTGTAAAGTTGCACCAAGTTTGAGCATGCATTAAAGATGAGTTGGGGTAGACGATAAACTGGTTTAAACGATAAACCAGAGGTTAAGAAATAGGTGTACTGTGTTTTTACGATCCACTCCATCTTGAGTAAATTCAGCAATATGCCAACAGCAAAGGTTTCATTCTTCGTTCAGTTGGTAAACAAAATGTGAAATACTTGAACAGCATTTTACTGTTTGAATAATCCGATTCCACCCATGCTGTTGGGAGTGGTGTTTAGATCTGTGCTTTTTAAAGCTGTCCTGGGGTACCCTCCTCACTGCATGTTTTGGATGTCTCTTTCATCTCCTACACTTGATTCAACTCATCAGCTCATTAGTAAAGACTCGAAGACCTTGATCTCTAGTGGATGACTGTGCGAGTTTGACTGGGTTTGCGCCGGAAGTTCTTTCAAGCTGAAAAAAAAAATCAAAATGAATATCGTTTTGACCAGATTTAGTTAAAGGGGTCATATGATGCTTTTTTTAAAGATCATTGTTTTGTGTATTTGGTGTAACAGAATATGTTGACATGCTTTAATGTTAAAAAAACACATTATATTTCAAATACTGTACATTATTATAGGTCCTCTATGCCCAGCCTCTCTCAAACGCTTCATTTTCTACAAAGCCCCTCCTTCCGACAATCGCAGTCTGCTCTGATTGGCCAGCTGACCCAGTGCATTGTGATTGGCCGAACACCACAAGCACTCGTCGAAAACGTAACGCCCCTTACCATAATCACAGCTTCATCTTTCAAAATAAATATCAAGACAGAGCCCGAAAGGGGAACAAAGTCATGTGACAGACACAGTGATGAAGCTGGTATTTTTGCAGTACACAAGTCCACGGTAGGACCGCGGACTCCCTGTGTGTGTGTGTGTGTCTCTGTCTCTCTCTCTGTCTCTCTCGCTCGCGCGCGCACACACACACACGTTGCGCAAAACTCTGCATTTGAACAGTCAATAGCAAATACATAAACTAATAACAAAAAAGTAGCTGATTCAGAAGCACCAGATTATCATAGCAAAGTCAGAATCACCTCCTCCTAGGTTCATGAAACGGTCGTCCATAAAATACATTGCTGTTCTGTTATAAGTAATCTTAAAAGATTCCTAAATGCATCTACTTCCGGAAGGCCAAATAAAGTGCTTTCGCTTTCGAACTGAAACGCACAGCGTCTCCCTGACATGGTTGCTTCACCACTAACTGCGGTTACTGAAACCACACCTTCGTTCTTTGCGTGCACATTTGGGCGGCATTACGCAAACATTCCCACATAGTGACCTAGATATGTAGGGGCGTGTTAGAACGAGACGTTTTATGTAGGCGTGGCTGACTCTTAACTTTATAAAGAATATCTCTTTGGATTTGATACTTTATTCTTTGCAACTTTACAGATCTTTTTTCACCAAGAGCTTGTAACACTCCAAAGTTAAAGGAAAACTTGAAATCGCATCATATGACCCCTTTAGTTAAAATTGATTCAATCCATTTGTTCTTGGATCTCGCTTAAGTATATCTGAGCCTTAAGTCTTTGAAAGTATACTTAACCGACAGTGTGTGTGGATGGATGCATTCAGTGCATGCACACTATCTAGTGGATCCTTCAATTTGAGTACTCAATTACTAGCATGTGCTGTTGTTTGTGCATGAGTCCACGACATAGACAGAAAAATCGCTGCATTGCTGATGTGGTCAAGATGCTTTTTTTTTTTTTTTTTTTTTTTGCTATGCATGTACAATATTGGGATTGAATGCAAGCATGACTGAGGGTTTAGAGCAATGGCAGTGTGGGATTTTCAGTGAATAACAAGCAGTCTGTTTCTCATCTTGTGCTATTCTAAAGCTTTAGAAGATATGGAATATTGCACACACATTTTATTGGCTGCTTTTATGGTGCTTTTTCATCACTCGCGGCATCTTTAGGCCCAGTTTATTATTTGATAAAACAATAAATATCCTTCCTTTGTTGTCTAAGTCTTCGGCCTCTTGTATTTGTACAGGATTAATAATGGGATTAACAATGTGTAATAAACATACCAAACACAAAATTATCCGGCCTGAAGATTTGCCCAAATGGGCCAGAGCGGACCGAGTCCATGGTGCCAGGCTCCAGGTCCACCAGGATGGCACGAGGGACAAATTTGCTTTCTGTGAAATAAAATAGGCTTGGTGTAAACATCCAAAGGTTGAAACATCCAATCTAAAAAAAAACAGATTCAGTTTCATGTTCATGAATTAGAAAATTTATACAAGTGAATTTAATTTGACAGTTGGTGCATGTAACACATATAACTAATTATAAATGAATTTAATGTATGCATAATTTATTTCTTTACTACTTTGGTAAGATGTCTGTATAGTAAATGCTGACCCTCTTTAAATAAGTGCAACATCATCCATCTTCCCTGCCCTGCTTCACCCTTTCGAGGACAACAGCAGCTACAGATAAACGGTTTTCTCAACCATAAAAGCACATCTGGGTATTGTTGAATGATTGCGCTAATATCCCACAATGTTAATGCATTCACATAGGGTTATGATGGATTGATGTTTAAAACCACAGAAATGCAAGCCAAATTTGTCATCTTTTAAGCAAACCGTGCACAAAAAGATGGGCAGTAATTAAGTCGGGTGAAACCTAAACAAATCTATAATGTAGCCTATAAGGCGGCGGTCGGATGGGCCTCGCCTCTGTAATAGTCAAGGGAGCAGAGCTGGCAAAACCATGACCTAATAAATGCATACAGTATATCTCATCAAAAACTGACTGGCACATCAAAATACTCTGACTGACATATACAGTAGCATCATTGACTCTGCTTACCAGATGCCTCATTGTAATAAACATTTATCCTCTCCAGCTGCAGTTCACTGTCACCTTGATAACTGCCAGTGGGGTCGATTCCGTGTTCATCACTGATCACCTCCCAAAACTGAAACCCACAAAATGTTTTACAACTGAATGCTGAATAGCTACATCACGTCCATTCACAGTCGTTACTCAATGATGCAGCAGTTTCCCATTTGACTGATGTACTGAGTCCTGCACAGAGCCACTGCAGACCTTCACCACACCCATTCAGATCAGAAGATGCCACATAAAACACAAGCACTTAAAGGATTTTCTTGCAATTTATAGCAAAGCGATTCGCAAAACTCTTTGCATTCTTTATTTTACAATAAAAAAAAGTAAGATACTGCTTCCACGTCTAATCTACTAAACCTTATGTGATGTATATGATCTTACCTTGGCACCGATCTGGTTGCCGCACTGTCCGGCCTGAATATGTACGATTTCCCTCATTGCGCTGCTGTGTGAGGATGAGGATGAGGATGCGGCGTGTGTCTGCTGCTGATGCAGCTCTGAGCTCCTCAGTCTCCTCTTCTCTCTCTCGCCGGCAGCCAATCACGAGCCGCGGGTTTGACGCAGTGGACGACGTGCTGCAGCATCGCACACCTGCCTCAAAATGTTGGTTAATTTGACGTATAAGTTTGTTGAAATCCTAGTTTTGTTTCTATTTCATATTCAAAACGAATGTTTATTTATTTACTCCCACATCTTTCCTGCAGAGGGCAGCGAGACTCTACATTGCAAATGTGAGGCGTTCGGTTAGATAAATAAAAAAAGATATATTTATCATAACTTTTATAATTGACAATAACTGTAGCTTGCATGCTTAGCCACGCGGAAGCCTGTGGTTACCATTTTTTAACAATGTAGTGCTCAGTGTGTTGCCCTTATTAAATATTCCGAGAAGGGTTTTAAAATAAAAAACCATAAACTCCAGAAAAAGAAAAAAAACACCCTGTTACAACCGAATTCAATCGTTGCTCGAATTCTATTTACTCCTACATTGCCACAACCTTCACATTTTGATTCTGTAGGCTACAATTTTCAACTATTTTAGAGGTGATGAAATGATTAAGCATGGAATAAATTGTCGAAAAAGAAACTGTGCTGAACCAAATGCTTAAGTTTCATCATCTAGCATTAATGTGAAAAATGTTTACATTTATTTTCAAATATTTCTGCATAATTTGACATCCTTGAAATTTCACAATATATATATATATATATAAACTATATATATATATATATACTAAAAGCAATGCCACTTCAGCTTGTCACAAAGCTTGCTTCTGGCTTTAAACTTATATAAACAGAACCTGTTTGTGGGGACAGACTTACAGTCTTTAAAATCCATGGCCTTAAATAATAAAGGGTCCTAGAGCATGTGTCCATTTTCAGCCCACTCCTTTATGCGCGTTGTTCCACCCAAACTGACCATTCATCAGCTGAAGACTTGGCTTGATATAAAGTGGCACAGGATGCCCATTTTCCACCAGTCTGATATATTTCTTAGTGAAGGGGGTGCCCAACCTCTGGTCCCTAGGTGCCGTGTCCTGCCAGATTTTAGCTGCCAACTCTGCCTCAACACACCTGCTGTAAGTTTCTAGTATGACTCGTAGAGCTTGTTCGTGGTTCAGGTGTGTCAATTGGGTTGGAGCTAAACTCTGTCCGGACACCGCCCTCCCTGACGCGTATTTGGGGCAACCCCTGCTTTAGGGTCTTAATGAAATGCCTGTAACATAGTTTGGTTAAAATTTTACAATGGTAGTGTAAAAAACACATTTTTTACCCTGTCAAAATCAGCTCTTTTCAGATCAAGCCTTTTTTGTAGCATTTTCCTTTAAATGCAAATTAGCTCTGCTCTCCCCGCCCCTCTCTTCCAAGCCACTCTCAGAGAAACTGTTTACTTTAGCAGCATTCATCATGAAACTTGCTAATTAACACATTGTTAGGAAAAGCGATTTGCAAAGATTCATTACAAAACATTAACTCACTTCTTCTGTAGGGTGAGCTGCTCAAGATGATCTCGCGCAAATATAGACGCATTTATGTAGATCGGGGGGCGCATTCCCTTTAGAAACAAATGTAATCCACTGCGTCTTCTGCGGCTCAGATGTCGGGAGTAAATGAAGACTGCTATGTTTATTATTGCATCCAACAACAGAACACCTCAATCTCTTGTTAGGAGTCATTCTTGTCTACATCTGCCCCGGCGGTGAAACAATGGCGGACTGAAGACAGCTCACTCAGGGCGGAGCTAAGATAAGACTCCAGTCTGTGCTGAAACGCTACTGTCAATCAATCTATCGTGGGAGGGGTTTGTCTGTGTGACGTCACTCAGGGCGGCGCTAAGGTAAGACACCAGTCCAGTCTATGCTGAAACACTACTGTCAATCAAACTATTGTGGAGGGTGGCATCTAGATCGGCTCGCTATTTGAGAAGGGGTAAATATTTAAACCAGATCTAAAAAGGGCCAACCTGTCTGGATTTTTATCACTTTTCGGGTGGGTGTACACACGCCACACACATTCATTCAAACACATCTTAAAGTGCACTGTATCCATCCTATGACCCTTTAAATGATTCCAATGATCCGCGTTTAGATGACCCTGAAGGACTCTGACCTTGTTTTGATAGACCTCATGATCACCCATTTCACACCATTGCTCTACCAGAATGAGAAGTATATCCCTTACTGGATAATTTCTGCATTCCTGGTCTGTTTATCTGTTTGTTGCTTGTTTTAACCTTTCTAAATCGTAAAACTACATACTGGCAATCGCATCTTACTCACGGCACGCCCCTTCCCATTATAAAGGATGTGTCTCGCCCTAAAATCATATTCAGCCTTCTCTGTACAATACAAAAACCTCTTGATTTTGATTGGCCATCTCAGTCCATTCCAGATTGTGACCGCTGTTGTTAACCGCTGAGGCAGACCTGCAATTTCTATTTCTAATTCAATTCATTTTCCAGTCTCTCTTACGCCTGGTTGAACTTCTCATCCTTTGTGAAATTGTTCTATCCATTTGTGGATTGCTTAGTCGTGTGTTGTTTGTGTTACAGTGATATATATATATATATAACTATACGCTATATATATATTTGCATTCTTATTCTTAGACTGTATTTTATCAGGCAACATACTTACACATTCATCAGTAAACCAATAAATGTATCAATAAATATATTTTATTCAATAACGTATATTACGACGACACATATGACTTTATATACATGTGCATTATTTATGTTAAAAAATGTACATTAAACCCCAAAACAGTCTCTTTCTTTTTTTTTTACAATCATCCTCAGTATTCTTGTTTCTTACATTCTGAGGGAATACCTGTATTAGATACCCTTTTCAAGTAATCACAAATTTGAATTTAAAAGAGTTTGCATTGGCTCTGACATTAGATCACATCAGACGGATCAGATTACTAGCTTTAAAAGAGGTCAGTTCGATGTGGTTCATATCTAGTGGTTGATCTGCAAATGTGAAGTGCACCTCACTGTTAAACACTGCACCTGTTCTCTCTTATTAACGGTCAATCTTCGCATGCTATGCATAAGACTGGCATGTCAAGTGATTCCACCTGAAAGCAAGAAATATTGTTCTTATTAGGGTGACATTTGTGCGCGAGTTGCCTATGGAAGAGTCGTCACAATATAGCTTTCTTATGTGTATTCGTAAGTGTCAAGACTTTGAACTACGGCATTTAACCTGTTCGAGATGTTAAATTGGACTGTTGTTTTTGAACTTGACCTTAATGAATAATTCATAATGTCTAGTGTCAAATAGTGAGCTGAGAATTCAACGTTGTGGAGGAAGAGATTTGGCTCAAAACATACCTTCTCCAAGTAAATGAACACAAATAATTCTAGCTACACAAGCACAAATTCACGTGTGGCTGTTTTGTGCTTTGAATTACAATCTTGACACTTTAGATTGCAAGTATGCATTTTTTTCTCAGCATTGCTGCAATAAGCATTATAGCAGACTTTCAGATCAACTACTCTCATGGCAAATCAACAGTTTGAATATCTTGAAACTAATGTGGCACAAGCACTGAAGGTAAAACTATTGCTCTCATAAACATTGATTTAATATTAAGAGTAACAATAAAATAGCTCATGTTAAGCATGCACTGGCCGAAGATTCACGTCAGTATTTGCACACTTGTGTTAAATATTTTTCTGGCCTTATCTTTCTCCAAAATTCTTGGCTAGGAAATCAGTTTCATTAAATGCTGAATCCCTTTTGGGACTTAAGACCTTCAAAATGTGAGTCTTTGTATTGCTTTAAACAGTTTAGACAAATCTCAAAGCCAAATCATGCTAACAAGTCACATTGTGACTGCAAATGTAAAAGTGTGATTTTTCTTTTGAGATTCTTCTTTTGATGTAACATGCTTGAAAATGAATGACTCATCATCACTCATAATGTGTATATAGCAAATGTAACAACAGTAGCAAAAGCTAAAGCAGGTCAGCAGATACAGCAGAAGAAGGCCATGGTATATATTTGAGAAGAAAATGCCCCGTCTTTGGAATAACTCGAAATACAAAAGATGTCATTTAAATGTCAAAAATAATCAAAAACCTTTCTACAAATTTGACATACTTCAGGGCAATAATACTATTTATTGAAAGTAAAAAGAAACTAAATATTAGCTGGAAGGATTAAGAATATGCCACAATCATTTTAAAACATTCTTTTCATTTTATCCAAAGTAATGTTACGTAAATGGAACATTTGGTTCCGAAATGAATTGTTTTAGTCAGACTTATGAATAAGCATACCCACCTGATACCATATTTCAGGGGATATTTTTAGCAAATTAAAAATTAGAATGAACTATTAGTATTCTTTAATGATTTTTAACAATTTAAAAAAAATCTGAAATGTTTTAAACTCGTGGCATGGGTCGCACAATATAAATATATTATTGCTGTGGGTATAAATGTACCACAAATGAAAGATAACAATTGTAGTCTCATTACGTCAACATCATTCATTGAAAGTTTCATTTTTTTCATGTTCACATGCTTTTTTTTTTTGTCACTGTGAACAATAAAGTGCCACAGACATGGTAACAAAATACCAATGGGCATACACTCATTGATACAGACATAGTAACCTAAAATCTTTTTTAAGCAGTCAGTACCACTGTACATCAGTACCACAATAGCATAAATTACAAAAGTTTTCACATTCACAATACGTCTGTTGCATACACTTGATTGAGTGTATTGTGGTTAAGACACACAGCCATGAAGTACATCATCTGTATTCCTCAAAATTATTTTTCCCCCCACCAGAATCTAGTGATTAGCTTAAAAAACATTAGCTTAATAACACATACCACACAAATACCATTTTGAGCAGTCTCTGTGTAGTGTCTATTTTACATCAGGTTTGGAAATATGCATATATGTCTGCACTTATTCTTTTGAACACAGAAACTGGTGTTTCTTCGACACCTAATTCATAGAGGTATTTGCCTTCCACTTCAAGACACATTGGCAAACATTCCCAGTGTTAAATATACAGTGTTTGGGCTTTTGAGAAATTCCCTTTGATACTGGACTTCACAGATGCCGTATTCCCACCTGAATATCGCAAAATTTAATAGAGTCAAATGATTGAGAGAAAATGACTCAGAATTGATCACATTTGACTAATGTGATCCTACCTGTTGTTCATTACTATCAAACAAGCAGATATTAGTAATTACTAGACTATATCAAATTCCAGAGTGGGAACTTGTCACTATTGGTCTTAGTGTTCGTAATAACACAAGCTCAATAACAACACATTGAAATTTGGATCTAGCGGCCCAAAAAGCAGTTACTGGCACCACCGTAAGGGGTCGTTCACACAGAATGCGTCTTTACATCTAAAAACTTGGAAATATTTCGGAGGAAGGATTCTGCGCTGCACCATTTTCTGTCAAATTAAACAATTGCAATGCCAACTTGATACCGTCAACAAAAGCTTGCAACTCTTGCCCCGCCTCCAGGGTCATCTGATTGGTCCGATGTTTTGGAACTCACATTAAATACACTGTGTGTAAAAGTTGAAATTCTTTTGACACCACATCTTAAGATCGTGGCGATAGTCGGCGCCAATAGCCTTGTGGGCAGCACGCCGACAGATAGCGGCATTGCGCTTCGGGCATCCCGAGTTCGAGTCCTGGCTCACGGACCTTTCCCAATCCCACCCCCCTCTCTCTCCCACACTTTGCTTCCTGTCTAATAACTGTCCTACCATAATAACGCCAAAAATCATGTGCGAGACGTGTCATACACATCCGTCAAAATGTGTTTACATAGAAAAACAATGGAAAATAGAGCTTTGGAATAGAAAAATGCGCTCTGTGTGAACGGCCCCTAAGAAGGCTGTTTAAGTCATTGAAACCAACGGAGAGTAAAAACCCTTTGAGCATCGACCCTTATGGTTGTTCCCTTTCAGTCAAATCCTTTTATACCTTCTCCTTGCATTGCCATTCTTGGGTCATGGCTGCTGGAAAATAAAAATACTTCTAACAATGACTGGCATGAGTCCCCACGACAAGAATTTCTTCTTGATAATAAGGCTGCCCACCAAGTCTTACAGAGCGAACGTGTCCGTCATGAAGACGTCTCCCCATTGGCAGTGTTGGTTTCTGTGATGGGCAAGTCAACGTCTGAAGGTGTACCTGAGTCAATAGGTGAGGAAACAGTCAAGTTCGTCATAAGTGGGTGGCTGGATTCTGTAACTGAGTCAGTGGTTGTGGCATGGGGTGCAGCTGAACCCACAGTGGCAAGAAGAGTGGTACCATTACTTAAGGTTGGCTCCAATACGGCTGGTGAAGGGGGGCCAGATTCTATGGATTCTATAATCGCAGGTTGGGCGACTAAATGTAACAATGGAGTGCCGGGATCTATGGGCGAAGAAAAGGATTGAACTGGGATGGCATTAACTTGACCAGACTGGTCCGATATTGGTGGTAAAGACAGTTCTGTTGGGGAAGAGGTCAGAATTTCAGTGACTAGGTGAACGGGAGAGTCTATTGAGGAAGAGGGGGGAATGTTGTTTAAAGGCGGAGTGGGTGATTGTCCAGTGGATGCGCAGAGAGGAAAGGTTTGGGTGGGACCTGCAGAGCCCACTTCAGTTAGGATGTTGAAATCATTAGCAACAGTCAAGGGGAATTCAGCAGCTGGTGTACCTATATCTAAAAGCGAAGGAGTTTGGAGATCGGAAGAAGTAGGGGACTCCAGGGAAGGATCGGTGATCAAAGGAGTTTCCACAGTTGAAGGCGGCAGAACGGCTGGAGATTCTGGTTTAGGTGTCTGAATGTAATTGATAGCGATTGGGGTTGAAGTGTTTGGGATAGAGGCAAGGAGAGGATGCTCTACGGATGAGGCAGAGGTTCCCGGCATGGATGCAGATCTGGGATACTCTTGCTGGATTTCAGCTGGCTCTTGGGTAGAAGTCAATGACTTCATACTGAATATCTCTGCCTGGCCGGGGGCATCAATGAGCATCTGAAGATCGATGGCGGATGAGGCTGTGGAGTCCATAGTGGAAATAGCAGTGGCAGCTGCTTCGTGGAGAGGCGTATCGCCTACCCTCGCGTACTCGCGGCTCTCGGACTTGGTCAGCAAAAGGCGTTGCTCGCCCGGTTTGCGAGGTGGCAGTAACGGTTGTCGGGTGTAGCTTTCACCATCCGCTAACGTTTCTGGAAGCGGTCGATTGCGAGTCTCGGGCAGCAGCAAGATGCAAATGATACAGATAAGAGTGCAGCAGGCGAAAATGATGTGATGCAGAAAATAGCCTTTCTGGTTATGCAGCTCCATGATGGGTGCCGTCAGCATGCCAAAACCAGCACTGGCCAGGACAAGGCCTAGACCGCCACCCCTAGACAGCACACAAAGAACAAGGAAAATATATTTTTCAAAACATAAGTGCCCCTATTATGGATTTTTGAAAAATAACTTTATGCAGTGTGTAACACAGCTCTAAGTGAATGAAAACATCCTGCAAAGTTTTAAATCTAAAAGTGCACCGTGTATAAAGTTATTGTTTCTCAAAAGAAAGAGTCGACACTGAATCATTGAAATAAGTCGTTTTTAAAACGAATCCCAAGCCGTTTCATGTTGACGTCAACATGAAACATTAGCATATTGCCTGCCCACTTGCGCGTGAAGACCTGGGAAAACTTGATTTTCGTGTTGGTCTGAATGAAAATGCAAATTCATTAGTTGCCACTAGGTGTCGCTTTTGGAGCAGTAAAATAGCTGTTTCCCTGGTAAACAAAGCAGCACCGCACTCACAAATGCTGCTTTTATTATGAAATGGAAATGAAATCGACCAATCACCGCAGATTAACGTCACGCAAAAGAGGGTTTTGGAAAAATGAAAAAGTCGTTGAGCAAATAAGGTAAAAATAAATGCATATTATAAGACAATGAATGTGTTTTTTTTTGCATGCATGTCCACCTGTTGTTGGGGACTCCCAAAACCAAAATATGAACTTTTCATAATCCATAATAGAGGCACTTTAAATATCAAGAGGTTTTAGGCACATTTTATCATCTGGCATAACTGGAATAAAATATACACATAAAGCAACTATGAAAATAAGCGCTAGGCTAAGCCACACCAAGATTTACAAATCGGATGCAAATTACAATACAATACAAACAAGAAAGATCTTTGACCTTTTGATTTTTTCCCATAATCTTAAAAGTCGTCCGTGTGGTTTAGCTCACCTAATCACAGTTGGGGTGATTTCAGCACAAAAAAAGATGCTTAGGTTGCTGACAGCGTGGGAGGAGAACATGCCAATGATGGAGAAAGCCATTGAAAAGTTGGAGTTCAGCGTACCAGAGTCGTCTGTGAGGAGTGAGAAAGACAACATGGTGAGTCATTTACTACTTTTTTCTCTCAAAAAGAAACCTCACATAAGCAGCACAATATAAAAATGGTGTATAGCTCATAAAAAATGTTTTCACCAAATCTGCATGTAATGATATTTATTGAAATAATGCTGAAAGGGGGATATCTTGAAAAATCATAATTTTATAAAATTAATTAAAATTATATGTTTTTATTTTAAATTATTTTTTGTGTCCATTCGCAAGCCCACACAAATTAACGTAAACTGTCAAATTAAGGTACTTTTGAAACTGACAGAAGCTGAAGGCCGTTTTCCCAAATACTGCTCTATCAAATTAAACTTTTTTTAAAACTGTATTTATATTTATTTTTCTTCTTCATTGCTTATTTTGTTTTGGGTTAATAATAACAACAACAATAATAATAATTTAAATATTTTTATTAATTATAAACATTAAACAATCAGAATATATTACTACATAGCAATAATGGTTGCACTTTATTTTACAGTATGTGTACTTACATGTACTTAAGAGTTCCTAAGAAAGTACTGGTAATAACTACATGGGGTAGGGTTAGGTTTAGAGGTAGGTTCAGGGTTAGTACCTAGTTATTGTAATTACTATAATAAGTACATAGTATGTAGATGAGGAACAGGACTGTAAAATAAAGTGCTACCACAATAGTACTATTGTAATGTAAACTAAAGTATTTAGTAGTAACAATAATAACAATCCAAATGTCTTACTTTGTAGAGGTTCTATGGTTTATATAGAGATCTTATAGCTTTTTTTTGTTGACAACAGATTTATAAACTATTCTCAAATTTGGGAAGCTGGTCCATGTCATATGTGATCAAAACTCACAGCAGTTGCACAAATTACAGAGATTGTGTGAAGCTACGGCAAAGTGATCCACGCCAGGACACTGGAAGCAGCGGATTATGAGCTGCTCGTGTGTAAATGAACACTGTGCCGCGATTCGCTCTGAAACATACGGCCAGTTATCGTCGAAACTCGTGAGTATCACCTTTTCATAAACTCACAAACACAGATTTTTATTCACACACATGCGGAGAGGACCCTGGCCGAGACACTAAGGGTGTTCTGCACACAGTCACTAGATGGAACCGCTAGCTTGTGCAATGCTGTTGGACGCTACACTATCCATGCATGAAATAAATTATTACAAATGTATATGAAAATGCATCATTTCCGCCCCCTGGTTTTACACAATTAATGCGGCTCATACTTCTCAAATCAGAAAATATAGAAATAACTTCTGCCTTTATTGTTTGTCACTTCATTGCAATGCACTTGAAATTGGGGTTAGTACTAATTGTGCAGTATTTTGTGAACTGTGAACGAATAACTACTTAGTACCGAATTATTTGTTTTTTTGTGAATAAATACAAAAATATTATTTTAAAAACTGCTGATTGCTGTTAATAAAAGCTTCAGTACATCTGGTCCAAAGCGTCACTTTTTTTTTTTCAGTTTAGTGTGTAAATTCTGAATTATTATAGTGTTTTGTTACTTATTATACACAGCAATAAAGAGAAAACTGCATAAATAGCATAGTGTTTATACTTTACCGATATTCAGGTGAACACTGTACTTCCCCACCACTTCATTCATCGTGGACGCATCACATAGAGGGAAAAAAATCAAAAAACAAATGAGAAACTAAAGTAGTTTGCAGCTCAAGGCTAGTAATGAAATATATGCATGTGTGCTTATAAATACAAATATAAAACTCAGTATGCTTCAAATGATCAGGGATGAAATCCAATTAAGCCCTTTTATTAACATGCTCTTCTGTCATTTATAAACCATAAGTCTGGTGGTGCACAACAGGTTTAACAGCATTTTAGTATTGGAGAGCAATTTTAAGGGAAGCAATTCTGGAGAAAAAATTTCAGACAGCAGTAAACCTGGTAAAGTCAGATTTTTTGTGTCCAAAATCACATACTGTCAGAGTACAGTAGGTACTATAGTTGATGAAGAACTTAGCGAGCATTAAAAAGGTTTGTTCTATATAAAGAATGCATGTGTGTAGTATGAACTCACTACAGACATGCTACATCCCGATGCTGTCACGTGACCATCAGTTGCGTCACTGCCGTGTCCTCCCGGGATGTGCACAGCATGCAAATCAATAATCAGCATGCACACCAGACAGACAGTAATAGCGAGTGAGCTGCTTAACCCTGTAGATCCCACTGTATCATATTTGATCCACACATTTCTAAAGCCTCTAAAATACCAACATTATCAAAACTCTGCTGGAAAACCTGTTGTACACAATCTGCTTCATGCCTCATGCCGGCTTCTCCGGCAGAAACTCAGATGTGTTAAAGCGCTTTAAAGACTTAAACGGTGCGACAGTGATTGTGTTTGGTTGGGTTTAAGCCCTCACCGAGGGTCGTCCTGTGTGTTTGTGATTTGTGTGTTCTCTCACAGTTTAGCAGGCCGAGCTGAAGGAGAGAGGCCAGGGCTGTGATGATCATAAACATGAGGAGTCCCCCGCGCCGCCCCATCATGCCCACGGCAGGGCAGAGCGCCACGCATGATGCCACAGCAGTGCCCCCCATGGTGTAGTATTTGGCATAGAAATTAGAGAAGATGGAGGTCGGCTGGTCTTCCGTCAGGCTGCGTGCAAAGCAGTGGTGTATCCCATAACCTGTCAGTCTGAAAGACAAACAGAGGGTTTTTGGATGCCAGAGTTAAAGGGACAGTTCACCCTAAAATGAAAATTCTGCCATCATTCACTCACCCTCGTGCCTTTCCAAACCCAAAAAACTTTGTCTTTATTAAAACACAAATAAAGATTTAACCCCTTATAATGCATTCCAGATTTTTTTTGCATTCCGAGTCCATTTGGATCTGAACAACAAGTCATAATTCCATATTGTATCTCATTAGCAACGTCTCATTAATGAGTGAATGTGAAAAAATGAACAGTTTTGAATTTCAAATTACACACGAGCCACACACACACAAAAAGCATTTTACAGAGATACTTATAGATAGTTTTACAGAAAGTATTTCTGACACGTAATGTTACACCCAGGCATCCAAAATTACCCCAACACATAAAAAAAAAAAAAAATGTTATTTGGGGATCTGAGTATATGTAAAGTTTCCTTCCCTCACTAAAGGCTATGCAATTTTCTTTTGTTAATTTTTTGTAAGTGTCTCTTCCAGGTCAAAACTGACCCGAATGCATTATTAATGAGACCTGAGAGGTTCCTGTCCCTCCACTGAAAGTCCATGTAACCAAAATTATTTCAAGATCCAAAGGTCATAAAGCGATCAAATAAAGCGAATCTCTTCACAAGACTTTAATACAATAGCTCCGCTCATAAGGAATCATTCATTCCATGACGCCTTTATCACCTTTTTGGATTTTCTAAGTTTTGGTTTTGGAAATCCGGGTGAGGAAATGGCAGAATTGACATTTTTTGGGTGAACTACCCCTTTAAAATCAGCAGAATGTTTTTAATTAATAAGCATCCTATGCATAATATAAAGATATTTACGAGTTGACGCAGAGCACTACTATATTCTTCCACAGGTTCCTTGTGCCAACCATCTTCACAATGCATGTCTTCTTGGCTTGCTTTGGCAGGGCTTGGTTTAGCTCTGAAATCAATGCAGAAAACAAACCGCTTAATCAAACCCCCTGAGGAGATACCCCCTGACAATGTAAAGTGCTTTGAGTGCCTAGAAAAGCGCTATATAAATGTAATGAATTAAACATTTCAGAAAAAAATAGGTTTATGGGATAACAAAAGGGATGACATTGCCTTCAATCATTTTGACAAGAAGTCTGTTTTCTTCACATTCATATTCCACATTCTTGAGTTTTGTATGAGCAATGATCACCAAAGCATGAATCAAACATACTTAACATGGCTTTAACAGGCCAGTATCTCACAGGATATGCATCAGTGTGCTCTACAGTCTTAAAGGGATAGTTCACCCAAAAATGAAAATGTGATGTTTATCTGCTTACCCCCAGGGGCATCCAAGATGTAGGTGACTTTGTTTCTTCAGTAGAACACAAACGAAGATTTTTTTAACTCAAACCGTTGCAGTCTGTCAGTCATATAATATAAGTGGATAGGAATCACGGCTTTGAGAGTAAAAAAAACCTACACAAACAAAACCAAATTAAACCCTGCGGCTCGTGACGTTACATTGATGTGTAAAGACACTAAATGATCGGTCTGTGCAAGAAACGTTACAGTATTTATATTGTTTTTTTACCTCTGATTCAACGCAATGTCTGAACTGTTCGAACTGTCCTGAGCGGCGGCACGTCCTCCTGAGCGCATTCTCAACAGCCGGCACGTGACGCGTCTTCTTCTTCTCCTTGCTTTACGGCGGATCGCAGACTTATAAGTGCATTACCGCCACCTATCTCTCAAATGAACCATTGACACTCCTAATTGAGATTGTAGATAGAGTGGCAATGGTCCACTTGAGAGATAGGTGGCGGTAATGCACTATAAGTCTGCAATCAGCCGTTTAAAGCAGAGAAGAGAAAAACGTTCCAGCATAGGCCGAGAAGAAGACGCGAACGCGCTAAGGACAGTTCGGACATTGTGTGAATCAGAGGTAAAAAATTATATAAATACTGTTCGGTTTCTGGAACCGATCGTTTTGTGTCTTAGGACATTAATGTGTCGTCACAAGCCGCAGGGTTTAATTGGTTTTGTTTGTGTATGTTTTATGACTCTCAAAGCCGTGATTCCCATCCACTTACATTATAACTAATAACTAATGACTGACAAACTGTAACGGTTTGAGTTAAAAATCTCAGTTCGTGTTCTACTGAAGAAACAAAGTCACATACATCTTGGATGCCCTGGGGGTAAGCAGATAAACGTTTTGGGTGAACCATCCCTTTAAATTAGACATGAAAAGGTAGTTTACTATGACTGACTTTACTACGATATTGTGACGAACAAGATAAATACATTGCATTCATTGCTGCTTATAGGACTGAGAAAAGTAAGCACTGCATACTGTAATGAATACAGTGATGAATGAAATTGGCTTAGCTGTAGCACAGGCTGGCAAACGTCAGGAGATTGAAGTTACGTTACAGGAATTACATTTTGATCAAAGGTAATGAGGTCATATGCATGGATTTAAATGCATAAAAACAAGCCCATTAACATGCATTAAGAAAACAAATAGGGTACATTTTGATTTAATGCTGACTTCAGCTCCAATTGGTTGTCACCGAATTAAGTCACAAACTTAATTAATGCAACAATTAATGCAATCAATGGTTGCAGCTTTCACATGCCGGATGACAAAAATCAAGGTGTAGTTACTAGGTTTTGCCTTTGTATGGCACTTTTCTCCTGAAATGTTTACACTGCCAGCAGTAAGAGCCACGAACACAACTAACTATTGACTTTAGATCGTGCACGCCTCCGTCTGACGGTGACTCAGGTCTTGTAAATGCAGGATACAGGATTAGCTAAACCGGTTTTGTATTCCACAGAATAAAGTCATATCAGTGTTGAACAACATGAGGAAGAGTATAAATAATGGTGAATCACTTGGACATTTAAATGCATTATGAAAAACAGGGAACAGGCTTACATTTGAAACAGTGGCAGCCGGCGCATTCACTGAGAGGATTAGGGCTGTCAAAAAAATTCCGAATTTCGAAATATTAGTCTAATTAAAAAAAAAAAAATTCCACAGTCAAATGCAAAAAACATTGCATTCGAATTTTAGGTCTGCGTCAGCCTTCAGGCAGCCTTATCAGTGGCGCACAAGATGCATGACGATGTAAGTGTCGTTGCATTATAAATGTTTTTGTTAGCCTATCCAATTGAAGCCACTAGATGCAGCGCTGCTACGTTGTTCATTCAAAATATAGCGGAAAAAGAGAACATCAATGTGGAGAAGATGTTGTTTACGTCAAAACCGAAACCAAGCCATTCACACAGAACGCATATTTATCACATTTTCTAGCAGGGCATCTATCACCGTTGCAATCGCGTCTCGCACAAGAGAGCCGCATGCTTAGAAAGCCATGTAAAATTAATGCAAATTCAACTTTTAAAAAACATGTCTAAAGACGTTATGGCAGTTTTTCCCCATCCCACTGTATCTCAAGTTTTTAAATTAAAAAAGTACTCTTTGTGATTGGTTTTCAGTCCCTTTTTATTAAACTATACATACATGCATGATTCAGTTTTGTTTCTAATTGTTTAAGCAAATTAATTAATTATATATGGTTCATAAACATTATTTGAAACATTATGCACATTTTTTCAAAGATAGTCGTGTTATTTTATTACTCTTTGAAGAAACGTGCATAATATTACGCGATGCGCCCCTCGTGTGGCCTCTCAGGAGAGAAACCAACTGCACTTATGTCTTTTAAATTCGAATTATAATTCGAATTTTTGATAATATTTAAGTACAAAATTCGATTTTTAGTTTTTCAGTCATTTTGACAGCCCTACTGAGAATTTTGAATCGCAGGGAATTTTGCTCTTATTATATACTGATTTTAAAAATGAGGTTTACACTAATTTGTGCGGATTAACCACACGGGCAATTGAGCAACTTATTTTTCTCCGGTAAGAGAAGCAATGAAGTTATGTATAGAAATTGCTGTTTATTGCATCAAGACCATCTATTCACTGTCTCATTTTGGGAAAATACGACATAGAATAGCTTTCCTTGAAAGCCCAAAAACATTTCGGAATTATTTAGTAAATTAAAACATGAGCTGAATGACGCCGCACTTTGTTGCCCATAGAATCTGAAGCGCCAACAGTTTGTATTTTAAGGATGTCAAAAACTAGTTTGCATTGCAGTGTCTAAATCTAGAAATACATTGATTTTTTTTAATGCGAGGTTGGTTGTGATTGTTTTCTCTGACTGGTAAATTATGTTTTTAGTCATTTTGCCATTGTTCAGATATTTTGCAGCATGCATCTTTCAAATGTATATCTGATCTAAAACATATGGTTATTATATTAAAGCTGTAAGCTGTTGGGATCAGTAGTTCTAAACCTAATTAACTTATAAAGCTTATAAAAGTCCAGTGTTTGTTTTCTCTTTGCTTGTATACCTGTCATGAGCTCCTCTGCGTCCTCCTCTAGGTTGATGTTGTTCTTCTTGGCGACGCGCTCCATGATCCATTTGGAGCGATTGTACTGCTGCGTCGCAAGCAGCCAGCGCAGAGACTCCGGAAAAATCCTGATGAATGAAAACAGATATACTTTACTATATTATGATAACATCATATCAAACTACAGAGACTAATCTAATCTGTTCTGGGCTAAACACTTAGCAGAAAAACAGAGCATTATCACTGAAAGTTAGCTTCTAAATAAAGTAATGAAACAAAGCAAATTACACAATTATTTATTTATTCACTTTTTAGGCTATTTCCATGGCGATCTCTGAATAAATTATACAAGGTATACAATTAACAAAAGGTTATAAAAGACATTTCAGATGTACACTAGACAAAAATTACAAAGACACATCTTTAAATAAATCAGTCAGACACACAGAATAAAACCATTGTCTATTTACATTAAAAACAGTACAATCCAATAACATGTTTCACCGTCATTTTATTTTGGCAAGTAAGGCATGATGGTGGTTTTTCACCTTTTAATAAATAAATATCCATGTGTAAGTCTTGTATGACCTAAAAGACACCTTGTAAAAACAACTTGGGTCACACCTAGGTTTAAAATGAGTAAAAAAAAAAATTCTTACACTAGGATTTGTTTCATATAACTTATTTTCATGACTTTTATCCCATTCCGTCTGCAACATGTCATTAATATAAGAGTTTATCACAGGTCTGACATCACAAAAAGGAATTTGACACTCAGAAATATTCTTTTGCAGTGATATCTGCTTTCTCGTTACCAGAAAAACCCATATGACCTGGAAACCAGCAGAAGAAAATACTGACGTTTCTCTTGCGTAAACAGTCTGCTTTGGCTAAAATCTTTATACTTACACGATTAGAATAAAGTTTAAAGAATAAAGTGAACATTTGTTGATTTGCAGTAGTTTTTCACGTCTCATATGGAGACAAAATCCTTCTACTATCACAATATCTTACTTTATTTTTTTATTAATTTGTTATGTAAATTAAAATGTTAAACAAGAACATTATGTACAAATGTTACATTTAGTTTACTCCACATTTAAATCATGTACACTGACATTGTTCGTTTATTTTTAACGCCATGTCAACAGCAAGGCTATCTTCGCGGCACAAACAAAGTGAAACAAAGGTGCACAATTAACAAAGCATTATTTAAATGAAAAAAGTGAATTAAAGCAATAAGCCCCAAGAAGCCGTGGTTTACAATGATTTATAACAGCTAAGGGGCGTTGTTAGGCACGACTAAAAAACCTTCTTCTTATACTACGATTATTTCATATAGCATATTGTCACAGCATTGCTCATATTCCATCTACTACTTGTTAGTAATATAAAAGTAAATTTGCATACTGACATGAGATGATATGCTGTATAAAGCGGTTTTATTTTACACAAAGCACGTCACCAGTTGAATTACTTGCATTATTATGGTAACCTGATTTTGGACTATTTTGCTCACAGAATATATTAATCATGCATGATAGTAAATAGTGCATTTTTACAATGGCCTGAGTACCAAAAACGTTTGCTTTTGAGTGAAATAATGCAAGTTAATGTAGGATTATTATTGTTTGAAGTATTCTATTTTTGTACATTTACATTTTTTTTTGTTTTAGCTGATGCACAGCCCATTTTCCAAACCATGTGTTATATAATCCTTCTGATGTGTTAAAGTGGTTCTGCATTATCTGTGCAGTTGGAAACGATTCTGCCGCATAATAAAGTGCGCAAACAGTAGTGCAATGTCTTCTTTTTGGCAGCTGAAGTCTTGAGTCCACTTGCAATTTCAGAGTCACTGTAAACTCACTGTCACCGTCAACAAGTCAAATTTTGGTTTTAAGAACAGCCAAACACAAACATATTTTTGAACAGCCATGGCACAGTTGCTTACCAGATATAGGACAGCATGAGTAAGAGAGGGCAGATTACGACTGCTTGCAGAACCTGCCAATCACGACAGAGGACTACCAGTCCCGGCATGAGCAGCTGCCCCGCTAATGCCACGAAGTTTGCCACCATGGTCATGGAGAAACGGCATCCCGGCAGACACAGCTCTATCCCTGCAGACAAGAACACACATCCAACATTAGAGTCAGTTAATACCAGGGCTCTCAATAACTGCAACAATTAGAGTGATTTTTCTAAAAAGAAGGGGTGTTGGGAATTTAAACAGAGCTTTTGTCAAATCTAAAAATGTAATGGTGATATAATAAAAGATGCCACTGTATTAAATGCTATTGTTATCATTATTATTATCAACCATCACCATAATTCTTCTCCAAATAGTATAGTGCATTGCTTAAAACCACCGGCTTTTTGCGGCTGCAAAGCAATGCAGCAACTTGCCATGTTATTAGATCTAAATTGTGTGCGTGTATATTTTAGGATTAAAGGATTGTTCCCCAATAAAACTGTCATCATTTACGTTCCAAACCTGTATGATGTTTTTTCTTCTTTGAAGGACGTTGAGCTAGCCAATTGACTTTTCATAGTCTGGGGAAAAATAAAATGAAACAATGGTACCATGGTGAGGAATGGAAAGTCAACTGGTTACCAAAAATCTTCAAAATATCTTCTTTTGTGTTTAGAAGAACAAAGAAAGGTATGCAACAAGTCAATTACAACAGAATTGTCCTTTTTGGGTCAACTCTGCCTTTAAGGCACATTGCAAATGCCATATTTCACCATAACATGACATTATTCGAGATTTTAAAGAAAGTTTGAGCCATATTAGCTATGTTTCCATAAAAGTTGCATATTTAACTGTTGCGACATTGCGTAAAAGTTGCAACATTGCGTAAAACATTTGCGAATAAAACACTGTTTCGTTCAAGAGAACAAAACTGTCACTTCATTGGAAACTCGGTGCAAAGTATTAACAAAGAAATGAAAGTTGCCGATAATACCTATATACTTTCCTACACTGTAAAAAAAAATTCCATAAACTTTACGGTAAAAAAACGGCAGCTGTGGTTGCCGAAATTTTACCGTAAAAAATAAGGTAGCAACATTTTAGGTTTTATGAACACCGAATTTACTACCGAATTAATGTTAATATACCAACCTATTGAAGTACTTAAATCTGTTTTGTACCTTTGTAATACCCTGATAACCACCAAATGCAGGAGGTGAAAATCACAAGATGATCCAAAGCCCATCACAAGCAGCTTTTAAATAATAACTTATACAGAAGGTGCACAGTGTCATTCACACAAAACACTAAACACCATCACGTGTGGGAACACACATGATACTGAAATAATGTAATAAACATTAATTTAACAACATTAGGTGCAACAGCCAACCCTAATATACAAAACTGATAAGAAAAAACTAAGAAGAAACAGTTATTTCAACAAAAAAAACCATCAAATTTGAAATGTAACGCAGGGAATTCTGGGAATGTCAATTACGGTTATTCATAACTTCTTTTTCACTTCCAAAAACGGTATACTACCATAAAAATTACATGTAATGTTCAATACAGTTTTCACCGTATATAGTAGAGGAACTTACCGTTAACCATTTAACAGGTTTTTACTGTAGCATTTTTACAGTATTTTACTGTTAAATTCACGGTCATTTTTTACAGTGTACATAAGAAATCATCCAATCACATGATCTGTTGAGGCAAAGTCACATTTTTTGTTGCACATCAAGGAAATTATTATTTAAACGTGTTTCCATTGTAGTTTCTGCATTTCCATTCAGCGCTTTTATGCAGTATCCTAAAACACATGGATGGAAACAAAGCCATATTGATTTACAGTCTTTTTCTGTAAAAGACCCAAAACTGCTCATCATGTTCTACAGACACGGTTTCAGAGATTTTCCTTTACTTAAGGGACCTTAAACAACTATGTAATGCATGCATGTCATCTGTCTGCAATTAATTCAGTGACTCATTAGTATTCATAACGCAGAAGCACGGGTGGTCTTCAATGACAGACCAGCACTGCAATATCAAATGATGGCAAAACCACAGAACAGACAGCAGGCTCTGACATGGGTTTGAGCTTTCCAAGGTGACAGGACTCAGAAAAACACTCCGGCGTGAACACAGTGACTGCACAATCCTTCAGAAAAGCCCAGAATATCAATGAGCAGCACTTCCCAAAGGAACTGAATCATGCTCTGTGCTCAAAGACGGAGCTCAGTCGTGAAGCTGACAGGGAAAGCACTCTGTTTCTCAGATAAAAGAGCAGCGGCTGTATTACTAACACATCCCAACTAAGAACCCTATCTGTAAAAAAAGTAATCATTTTTTCATCAATTCTTTCAAGTTTGAAATCACATAACAAAATATATGTTATGTGATATAACAACAGTGCAACTAATAATTATTTTAGAAATATGAGCTGTTGCATTGAATGTCACAAAAAAGTATTTTAGATGAACTTGCTTCAAATATCTGAAATCTGAACAATTTAAGAGATTTAAAAGTGGAAAAGTGGTGTATTTACATCGAATGACTTGTCCACAGCAGTGTTGCTTTAGTATAATTATTACAATAATTATTTATTTTATAATTATTATAACTGTTTTTGTTTTTATTTTTTCATTTTAATTCCATTTTTTTATTTTTATGTTTTTTGTCACTTTTAGTAGGTTTTTTTTGTATGGTTTTTTTTTTTAAACCAATTTCCGTTTTTAGTTATTTTAGTACATCAAGTATCCATAATATTCCCAACAAGCAACTAGACAAGAAAACGGCGTCTTCCAACATTTAAAGGACATGTCAATCTTTCGTTGTCATTTTGTTAATAATATGTGTTCATCAAACTGCTTTCCTGGGTTACACACTAGAGAAAACTGAAAGATATGAATGTACGGAGCCATGAATATTTTGTCTAATGTTAGTGTTTTGCAAATAGTTTGTTTTGTTTTTGCAGAGCGAGTAAAGCAGATAATGCGCTTGTGGTTTCGCAGATTTGGTAAGAGGATTTGGTAGATGAGTTAATGGTTTCATTGAGTGAGCCTCAACTACCACTTTCAGTGAAAAAAACTGAAAACACACACACACAAACCTGTAATTGTCATAATTTTTAATCCCAGTGAAGGACTTCAATAACATTTTGTGAAAATAAAATAAAGGTTTATGGCTTAATCGCTAAATGTTATGTACACACACACACACACACACACAAAAGACAAAATATGAAATAAACTAATAATTGCTTGTAAACACAATTATAGCCACACAGCATGTTTATGTGGCAGAATAAATGGCAGGTTTGTGCATCAATGAGCAGTGTATCATCATGTCAATTTATAAACATGTCAAAGTGTGGTCACAAATTGTGTTTTATTGAGAGTGAAGGAAGCTTACTGATGAAACATCACTCTTGGAAATGTGTAAATGTGTAAATAGCAATGAGTAAATATGTACACCATGAGTGCTTTTCACTGGCGGGGGAAAAGCAATACTTCTCAAGTTGTTTTCGATAAAAGTGTCTGCTAAATTAATAAATGATTAACCAATAAACCACCAGAAATAACAATCAGTAACCAATGCAACCATATGAGATATGAAATCACTGAATCAGTGGTCGGAGACGAATAAACTGACAGGAAGAACCACAAATTTGCGAGTACTGTGTGCGTGCAAAATCATTTTTAAATATACAGTTATTATAAATTGTAATAATATTTCACAGTATTACTGTATACTAGTATTTTTGGGTCAATAAGTCTTGCGTGAGCAGAACTTCACTAAACAGCAGAGTCACTAAAACATATAAAAAATCACAACATCTCAACTTAAATGTACCTCTTAAATGAACCTCTGTTCTCTTGCTTTAAAAAACCTTCACGTCTCTCCTCCCTTAAAATGCTGCCATGAAGGCTTGCTGACTAAGTTTTTGGAACAAAAGCAGAGAGAGAGATGGAGAGAGAGAGAGAGAGAGAGAGAACCTTGAGCTTCTTAACCCATCTGATCCAGATCCCTCGTGCACGCACACACTCTTAACTAGCTAAATGAGGACATACGATATATTTCATTTGTTTTAATGAAACTAATGGCTACAAATAACCCTAATCCAAGCCATGATGATATATCAAGAGCTGTCTGTGTTTGAACTTGATGGAGTCTGTGGCTGAGAATCCTAATGACGACCAGCAGAGGGTGCCGTGAGGGATCAGGCTTGTTTGTCTGTTTGAGCCAGAGGCTGACATTATGACCTTCCCTCTGTCACATGATGCACTCATGGCTTCCTGACATTAGGTCACATATTCAAATGCATTCCATGCCAGGACCACTGGCTTTCTGTGTCATGGAATGGCATGAGGGTTACAGATTGTTGTTTTTTTCATCAGTGTCAAACAGCAGAGAATGGCGCTAGTAATGCTGTGGCCACAAGCCTGATTCCCAGGGAATGCATGGACTGATAAGTGAAGCTGTTGGCATCTGTAAGCAGATTTATAATGTTTTAACAGTGCATCTGTGTCTGAAGAGAGAAAAGGGAGAGAGTAATAGAAAAACCACAGGGCCTGCTAGATGTGGTGGTCGGGGTCAAAGGTCACAGATAAACAGCTGTTGATGCAGCTCTGAAGAACACAGTCTCAGCATAACCACTGAACTTTACTCCAGTCAGCATGCAAAACACTTCTCTGATTACAAAAGAGCTAAAGATTTCAGAGCTAAAGAACAAGCAAGCAAGCAAGAAAGAGAGTATAAATAAATTCTGGTCTGGTTCGCAAACGAATCATTCTTTCGAACCGGTTCTTTCTGGTGAACTAGTAGAATCATTTCATTGAATCAGCTTGAGAAGCACAGATCTACAAGTTACTCAATCAAAACTCACAGCCTGACAGTCACTTCGACTCGAAATGAGCCAAATGAATGTGAATGAAACCGAGTGAAACAGAATGAAACAGTTCGACTCGGACCGAAGAGCCGCTGATATGCGCATGCGTGAACCAAACACTTGAACGAAGGGGTGAAATTAAAGATTTTATGGTTTCTCACTGTTTATGTAAAACGGTGAGCTGATGAAGACTAGTTTATTCACTTTATATGCTTAAGACATGCAAAACATCCATGTTTCTCGTCAGTATTGGGTGCTTTTAGTAATATAATTGGTATTCGTTACATCATTGTGTGATTATGTAAACAAACTGGTGAATCAGTTCATTGAAACGCACTGTCCGAAAGAACCAATTCGCAGAAAAGAATCAGAACTTCCCTGTTTGCCTGAGGCTCTGGATTACAGGTTAATGTTGTAAATAATGTTCAGTTTCTTGCACAAACTGATTATTTCGCTTCATAAAACCTCAATAAATCGTCAGGAACCACGGGTATAAATGTTGTGTTGCCTGATATGCTTTTTTTGACTCTCAAAGTGATGGTATAAAAGAGGACCATGTTTTCAGCCAAAAAACTTCTTTACTGTACTGAAGAAGAAAAAAATCACCTACATTTTGGAGGGCCTGAGGGTGAGTAAATTAACAGGAATGAACAATTAACATTTTTTGGGTGAACTATCCCTTCAATTCTAAAAGCAACCAAACCAAAATGAGGATAAATTATAAATGATTGCAATGAATGGTAATTGAAATGTTTCATTTTTAGATTTCACCAATTTCTCATCATTGAAGTTATTTCAAAGATGCCCCAAAAAAAGAGGTTTAAGCCAGGTAGCCATAGCAAGTAAGTTTTGAGTTATTTTGTGGGCAATCTGGGTTGTTGGTAACAAAGCCTTACCAGTAGTAACTGCGGTCATCAACACGGCTGATTTGTGCTCTAATACGGTTATTCCTCACAGATCACAAAAATATACTGATGCCATTTAAAGCGATATAACTAGACTTATTTTAATTGAAACCCCATGGCCGTAGTCTTCCACTGTAAAATGCTGGACCGTGGGGGGGAATACCGGTTTAAAGACGTAAAAAGGGCGTACAGTAAAAAACCGGGTTAAATGGTTAACGTTACATCCTACTATATACGGGTGAAAAACTGGTTGGACCATTACATGTAATTTTCTGAGTTTACCGTTTTTGGAAGGGAAACAAAAGACTGTATAATTACAGTGAATAACCGTAAATTGACATTCCCAGAATTCCCTGCGTTACATTTCAAATTTGATGTTTTTTTGTTGAAATAACTATGTTTCTTCTTAGTTTTTTCTTATCAGTTTTGTATATTAGGTTTGTGTGTTACACCTAATGTTGTTAAATGAATGTTTATTGCATTATTTCAGTTTCATGTGTGTTACCATGATGGTGTTTAGTGTTTGTGTGAATGACACACTGTGCACCTTCTATATATGTTAGTATTTAAAAGCTGCTTGTGATGGCTTTGATTCATCATGTGACTTTTTCATCACCAACTGCTTTTAGTGGTTATCAGTGTATTACAAAGCTACAAAACACATTTCAGTACTTCAATAGGTTGGTATATTAACATTATTTCGTTAATAACTTACCGTATCGTATGGTTAGTAAAAACCTAAAAGTTGCTTACCGTCTCTTTACTGGTAAAATTTGGCAACACCGCTGCGTTTTACCGTAAATTTTACGGATTTTTTTTTACAGTGTAGGAATACAATAACTTACGCACAAAACCAATTTATGAGTTATGCAAGGAACTGAATTACAGATAAAGACCAGTAATTTCTAGGAAAAGCTCAAAATCTACAGTAGGTCTGTATCTAAAAGGCATTTTCACTGGATCATGATTTGTGATTTATTCTGCGAAAATCTGGATGGGCACAGACATGATTATTTCATGAGCATCTGTCTTTGCTAATCTAATCCCATAAAGACTGTCGTCAACTATTCAAACTGTTGCTGACCCTAGTCATTGAGCTGTTATCTAGGGCATCTCATAATGAATATTAGGACACTGTATGTACACTGAAAGCTCTGTGCACACGCACACATGATTGAATCAGTGCACACATTAGCTAACGTTTCCAAGGATGAGAGAAATTTAACACTGGTGTGTGAAATCTATCGTAGCATTAGTTCTGGCAGGTCACGTCAGTCAAGCTCGCATCAGCTGACTCTCAGCTGATCCACGTCTACCTATAGGAATACGACACTTATCTAAGCATTCATATATAAGGTCCCTCAGGATTATCAGCAGTTTTCACATTGCTCAAAAGCTAATTACCCTCCTCCATCCCCAGATCCTCCTCTGTCAGTCAGGATTCATTCTCCTTTGAATCAGACTAATTCTAAAAATGTGTACATAAAATGATTGAACAACAATATCTGCAATACATTTATGTTGGTTCTGTTCTGTTTACCCTGCGGGGGTTATCGCTGCTCTCCCTGCTCTCATCCAGGCTAGGCTGCATGGATGCGCAGGGAGTTCTTACCCAGAACAGAACCATACCGCCAATCCAAACTGTATGCTAATGTCATCTTTGACGATAGTGGTCATGACAGAAGCAGCTAGCAATCGTCCAGGCACCAACAAAAATAATCACGTTTGTGACCGATTCGTTTCCTGGGATATCTGCATCCATAATACATTCATACCCCAACAATAATACGTAGAAATAGGCAGTATAGAACCCCTCTGACAAATTCAATATATCACTTATCTGGCCATATATATATATATATATCCTTTATATAATACATATATCCTAAGTGCTTCAAATAGGGTGATTTTAGATTTTTGTCAATGATGCCGTCTGTTGGTAGGGAATAGCAATATGGCTGCTCAAACACTTCCTTTGGTTTCACCGCCTAATGGCAATTTGGAATCCTATGAATTAATTCTATTCTGTAAATTCTATTCTATGAATTCTCAAATTCTCTAAACTCAGTGGTTGCAATAAAAACCTTACTATTATGAAGGCATAGTTATTAATAAAGAAAATTGAGCTGCTTGATGGCAGAGAAGGCTACCAAGCCATGTCTTCATGACTCATTGAATCTTCATGTGTTGCAGCATTATTTAATAACTAGGTTGTTGTTGTCCAGGCTAGATTGCCTGTGTGTCTTTCTGTGTGCTTTATCCATTTTTTTCTCTCTCTTGCCTGTGTGTTTTGTTTCTTACTCTCTGAGCTGGCCGTGATCCCCACTCTCTTGTGTTGAGCTGATTCACAGCTGCCTTGACCTTAATTATTCCCACCTGTCCTTGTTCTCTAGCAAACATTTCTCTCTTTTATATTCTCATCTCTTTATCAGTTATTTGGTGAATCATTCCCTCAGTTGGTCCGGCTCCAGCCTGTTGATCTAGCCTAGTCTTGTTTCTCTAGTCTGTTTATTCTGTGGGTGTAGTTGAACAGTTAGAGCACTTCTCTTGCCTAGTCAGTCTTGTATTGTTCCCGTTGGATTCTCTCTCTGGCTGTAGATTAACTGTCTAGTCTAGTCCTTGCCTACTTAGTCTTGAGTGTTTCTGTTTTGATTTGCTCTTAGCCTCCAGATTTCTCAGCTGCCTATGTTGTGAGCTATTCAATGGGAATCAATCATTCATTTTGGACTTTGGATTTAATTTTGAATTTTTGATTTGCAAAAAAAACAACAAAAAAACAAAGGCTTTAAAGCAGGGGTACCCAAACTTGGTCCTGGAGGGCCGGTGTCCTGCAGAGTTTAGCTCCAACTTGCATCAACACACCTGCTTGGAAGTTTCTAGCATGCCTAGTAAGAACTTGATTAGCTTGTTCAGGTGTGTCTAATTAGGGTTGGAGCTAAACTCTGCAGGACATTGGCCCTCCAGGACCGAGTTTGGACACCCCAGTTCTAAAGGGTAGTCACAAAAATCTAAATTCTGTCATGATTTATTAACCCTCAAGTTGGTCCAAACCTCTCTGAGTTTCTTTTTTCTGTTGAACACAAAAGAAGATATTTTGAAGAATGTTGGAAACCAAACAGTTGCCGGTATATCCATTGACTTCCATACTTTGTTTCCCCCCAGACTATGGAAGTCAATGGCTACCATCAATGTTTGGTTACAACATTCATCGCAATAGCTTCTTTGTTTTCAAAATTTTTTTTTGGGTGAACTATCCCTTTAAGACCAAGGTGAAGCCTCTGCAAGCAGGTTGTTTTGGAAGTGGGCGGGACTAATGCGAAAATCAGTGATCCCATTGGCTAGTGCTCACCTTTCATCGTACATGTTTGATTTATCAGATCTCTTTGGGAAAATGCACACTTGATATTCTTGAGCTCAACGATATGGGAGAGACACTGAGCCGCTGATAACACACAATCTACCTGGAGAAAGACATGATAAACAAGAAGTCACCTTTGACTAGAGTAAGTTAATGTTGTTAGATACTACATTTTATATTTATACCTATCCTCTCTAATAAAGGATTTGAAATCCTCAGCTTGAATTTCTGTCCACAGATCTGGGGCCTCATTTCTAAAACGTTGCGCAGAAACCATCCAAAAACTGATCTTACGATCATCTCTCAAATATGCGTACGCGTGATTCATAGAATGAACGTACATACATTTTCAAAAACCTGCAGTACTCAAACAAGAAAAAGTGTGTACGTCTGCTCAGACCCTGACCTGACGCGAAGCACATTTCCACATTAGTTTTTATAAATATGAGTGTTGGCGTGGATTTAAGGGTACGCACACGCTAATTATAACATGTTAGCTTTATTGTTCAGTTCAACTAATCATGTAAAATATATTTAGATAGAACAATTACAGCACACAGCATAAATAAGTAATAAGTACACGTACACCCCCTCTGAAATGTAACGATTCTTCTTTACATAGATGATGCATCATGGTTTCTTGAAGATATAATATCCCAGCAAGTCTGATTGATCAATTGCCAAAGAGGCACGTAAATATTAATTAGGAAAATAAAATTTCCTGGTGCAATTAAAAGCAAGTTTGACCCACAGGTGCGTATATTGAACCAAAACATTTAAAAAGAAGTAATTTCTTGACCATTAAAATGTCATATAGTCCACTGAATTATTCTCAAACCTCCAGGAGTTAAACAGGACAGATGTGACAGTTTTCTGTGAATTTGTACACTCAATGCCAATAAGGATCAGATCAGTAAACTTAAAAATATGGAGAACATATTACATTCTATATTTCACATTTAATTGAATTTGATCAAAGCTGTAATCATTTTTGCAATCTTAATTTAAGCAGAATAATTTGTATCATTCATTTAATAAATGTACAGTTTTTCAGCTTCCCATAAATTCCAATAATTATCATTAAGAAATAAAAATGTATTAATGTTCAGAGGGGGTGTATTAATTCATGCCATTTACGATGTGTGATTTTTACATTAGATCTCAGGACAGTCACTAGTTAAGCGTGCATTCTTGTGTTGTCGTGATGTAATTGTCCTGCAGCTCTAGAGTAATTAGTCACATGACATTTACAGCTCAGGTTGTTGGCTTAAAAATGTACCATGTGCAAATATGGCAGCACGCACATCACATACTGTCACTACTGAGATGCTATAGTGGATATTTTTCTCCAGCGGTTCTGAACAGTGTTTACACGAGAAGCTACAAGAAACATAGTTCACTTTAAAATGTTTTGTCTTTTTGTCTACTCTCCACAGCTGCTTTCCATCTGTATCTTCAGTATTTAATCTCGTCCTTTAGTCATGTCCAGGTTGGGGTTGTCAAGGCTTTAGAAACGTAAGAAATTTGCATAGCAACAGCCCCCAGTGTAAGAACGAATGGTGAGGCTTCTCTTCACCCACCAAGTTTGAATAACAATCTACGAGCACTGGAGGAAGGTGATTATCAGTGAATAACTAATTATGGTGTGCTCATCACCAAGTTATCATATAGGACTGCAGAAGACTTCAAATGTAAGGCATATGGACTACTGCTATGATACTTTATAGTGCTTTTTGGAGTTTTGGCACCCTGTCCTATTTGTTGTACGAAAAGGGTAGCCTTTATTGTCATGTCGGACAACATCTCCAGGACGCTGCGCTCCATGTGACTAGTAAGTCAAATCTCAAATAACTGCCCTGATGACTTGTGTTCTACCCGCTTAAATGATAGAAGTACTTGCGCTGTGCAATCTATAAAGACTGTGTCGGTTCCCCGAATAGTGAGGTCAAAATATAAATTTATTTGCAGGATCTAGAAAAAATCTGATCGTAATTAAACCAGACAAATGTAAAATAAATGAACAAAAACTAATTTTAAAGCTTGGGTTCCTAAACCTTAGATCACTCGCACCCAAAGCAGTTATTGTAAATGAAATGATCACAGATAATCGTTTTGATGTACTCTGCTTGACTGAAACCTGGCTAAAACCTAATGATTATATTGGTCTAAATGAGTCTACAAGCTACTATTATAAGCATGAGCCCAGTCAGACTGGACGTGGTGGCGGTGTTGCAACAATATAAAGTGATATTATCAATGTTACTCAGAAAACGGGATACAGGTTTAACTCATTCTAAATAATTATGCTTAATGTTACACTGTCAGATAAACAAAATAAATCTCTCCTATCTCTTGCTCAGGCTACTGTGTATAGACCACCAGGGCCATATACAGATTTTCTAAAAGAATTTGCAGAATTCCATTCAGACCTATTGGTTACTGTTGATAAAACGCTAATTGTCAGAGATTTTAACATTCACGTTGATAATACAAATTATGCATTAGGACTTGCGTTTACTGACCTACTAAACTCTTTTGGAGTCAAGCAAAACACTTAAGGTGGCCCACTCATCATTTTAATCATACACTAGATTTAATAATATCGCATGGAATCGATCTTACTGATATATATATATCGTACCTCAAAGTGATGATGTTAATGACCATTTCCTTGTATCGTGCATGCTGCGTATTATTGATATTAACTATATGGCTCCGTGTTATTGTCCAGGCAGAACTATTGTTCCAGCCTTTGGTTCAGATTCACAAATAACCTGCCTGATTATCTCAACTGCTCTGTGTACCAATAAGTACACATGAACTAGACGAAATAACTAGCAACATGGGCACTATCTTCTCTAATACTTTAGAAGCTGTTGCCCCCAACAAATTGAAAAAGGTTAAAGAAAAACTTACTGCGCCACGGTACAACAGTAATACCCATTCTCTCAAAAAAAAAACTCGTAGTCTTGAGCGCAAATGGAGAAAAAACTAACTTGGAAGTTTTTAGAAAAACAGTATGTCCAGCTATAGACAAACTCTAAAAACTGCCAGGGCCGAGCATATCCACAAAATAGAAAATAACCAAAGTAATCCAAGGTTTTTATTTAGCACAGTAGCTAGATTAACAAATAACCAGACGCCACACGATCTAAATATTCCCGCACAGTTTAATAGTAATGACTTTATGAATTTCTTCACTGTTAAAATAGATAACATCAGAAATACAAAAACAAATGTATATTCTACAGCATATAATACTTCAGCTTCATTAATCGCACCAAAAGATAAACTGCAGTGCTTTACAGCTATCGGACAGGAAGAGCTAAATAAACTTATAACTGCATCTAAACCAACAACATGCCTATTAGATCCTGTACCCACTAAATTACTGAAAGAGTTGTTACCTGTAGCTGAAGAACTGCTTCTCAATATTATTAACTCCTTGTTATCGCTAGGTCACGTCCCAAAACCATTCAAGTTGGCGGTCATTAAGCCTCTTATTAAGAAACCAAAACTAGATCCGAGCATGAATGGCTAATTACAGACCCATCTCAAATCTTCCGTTCATGTCTAAAATTTTTAGAAAAAGGTTGTGTCTGCTCAATGTGCTCCTTCCTGCAAAAAAATTATATCTATGAAAAATTTCAGTCTGCATTCAGGCCCCACCATAGCACAGAAACATCACTTGTTAAAATTACAAATGACCTGCTTCTTGCGTCAGAAAGCTGTGTCTCATTGCTAGTTTTACTTGTTCTTAGTGCTGCGTTCGACACTCTAGATCATACTTATAGATCGATTACAAAACTATACAGGAATCCAAGGGCAGGCTTTAAGATGGTTTAGACCCTACCTGTCCGATCGCTACCATTTTGTTCATTTAAATGGGGATTCATCTCAGTTATCACCAGTAAAATATGGATGCCACAAGGATCTGTCCTAGGTCCTCGGCTATTTTCGATATACATGTTGCCACATGGTAATATTATTAGAAAATACGGGATTAGTTTCCACTGTTATGCCGATGATACTCAAATATATATCTCAACAAGACCAGATAAAACTTCTAAATTATCTAAGCTAACAAGAGTGTGTTAAAATGTAAAAGAAGGGATGACCATATTTCCTATTAAATTCGGGATAAGACAGCGTTTCTGAGGGACCAAAAGCCAGTACGCCGAATCTCGTGGATTACAATTTGCAAATAGACGAATGTACGGTTACTTCCTCTACAGTCAAAAAACTGGGTGTTATATTAGACAGCAACTTAACTTTCGAAAATCATATTTCATATGTTACAAAAACAGCATTCTTCCACCTTAGAAACACTGCCAAGTTACGAAACATACCTGTTTCCGATGCAGAAAAGCTAGATCATGCATTCATGACCTCTAGACTGAACTACTGTAATGCACTGCTAGCTGGTTGTCCTGCATATTCAATAAACAAGCTACAGATAGTCCAAACTGCAGCGGCTAGAGTCCTTACCAGGTCAAGAAAAGATGATCATATTACCCCAATTCTACAGTCCCTGCACTGGCTACCTATTAAGTTCCGAATCAGTTACAAAATATAATTACTTGCCTACAAGGCGCTTAATGGTTTAGCTCCTGCGTACCTAACAAGTCTTCTACCACGCTACAATCCATCACGCTCACTAAGGTCGCAAAATTCTGGACTTTTGGTAGTACCGAGGATATCAAAGTCCACTAAAGGAGGGAGATACTTTTCTCATCTGGCTCCTAAACTCTGGAATAGCCTTCCTGATAAATGTTCTGGGATCAGACACACTCTCTCTGTTTAAATCAAGATTAAAGACACATCTCTTTGGCCAAACATTCAAATAATGCATCTCATAATCTTTTACTGCAGTCATAATCTTTTACTGCAGTTATATCTAATCAAATGCACATTATTATTCGTTAATTTGGGTTAAACAAATAATTTTTGCTTGGTTGGAACAGCAGCTACGTAATTCATGTTGGTATTTGTTTCTCTGTCTTTTGCCACATTAACATCCCGTGGTAACTAGGATTTACACACGCTTCAGTCTGGATCCAGAACACCTGAGAAGAGATGATTCAAACCCCTCAGAGGACCACACATGATGCCAACCATGAAACAACATACAGAACTACCACATTTTGCTATAAGTTTGATTGCATCATATAATAATGTTAATAGTGTTCATCGTCTGTTTTATTACGTCTTATATTGATTTTTCCGTACTGCTGGTTGTCTGGTCAGAGGAGAACTGGCCCCCCGACTGAGCCTGGTTTCTCCCAAGGTTTTTTCTCCATTCTGTCACCGATGGAGTTTTGGTTCCTTGCCGCTGTCGCCTCTGGCTTGCTTAGTTGGGGACACTTCATTTCCAGCGTTATCGTTGACATGATTGCAAAAATACTATTTAAACTAAACTGAGCTGGACGATGACATCACTGAATTCAATTATGAACTGTCTTTAACTGAAAAATGAGTGTTTACTATTGTTATTTTGCATTATTGACACTATTTTCCTAATTAATGCTGTTCAGTTGCTTTGTCACAATCTGTATTGTTAAAAGCGCTATATAAATAAAGGTGACTTGACTTGACTTTATTTATTTATTTTTTGTATGCATCATTTTTCCACAGAAGAAAAAAAAAGTGATTTTTTTTTGTTGTTTTGAATGACATGAGGGTTATAAATAATGACTAAATCTTTAAAGGACATTAAAAAAATTATTTTAAAAGATATTTTAAAGTAGCATGGAAAATAGGGAATACATGCATTGCATTTCAGTGTGTGTCTGACAACTGCACACAGGTTTCTTGAGCTTTTACACTGTATTGGTAAATTTAAATTTTTTGCAAATTCACAAATTTAAACTGTTGCACAAAATGCTTCCAATTATAAAACAAGCATTTGAAAACTGGGGCTGTCATAAAATGATTTATATGCCTAGTAAAAAAAATTTGAAATGATATATACTGGATATATATATAAATCAAATATACTATAGAACAGTAGATGCATGCCATTTAATACATCTTCATATTTCAAGTTGACTAGGAGTTGACAAAATATGAATTCAACAAAATTAAAAATTCTGTCTTCTTTAACTCATCCAAGGTAGTTTACTATACTAAAAGAAGATATTTTGAAGAATGTTGGTAACCAAAGAGTTGGCGGTAGCCATTGTTTTTTATAATTTTTTTTCTCCATACTATGGAAGTCAATGGCTACAGTCAACTCTTTGGTTACCAACATTCTTCAACTATCTTCTTTTGTGTTCAACAGAAGAAAGAAACACATACAGGTTTGGAACGAAATGAGGGTGAGTAAATGAAGACCATTTACATTTTTGGGTGAACCATCCCTTTAAAAGTTTGATTAGTGGGAAGATAATAAAACAATAATCAATGCACGGTATATCAAAACAACAATAGTTATTTAATGCACACCAATAGTCCAGGCCGGGTCTATTTTTGGGAGTGCCTTTTCAAGGTAGATGGGGTCAAGAAAATGACTATGACAAGGAAATGAAGGCCCACCGTACCCACTGTAAGGCAATTACAGCATGGAGTTAAAGCTTTTCGAGGCCATCAGACAGTCAGCTGAGGCATTGCTGGCAAACCCTATTACTGGAAGGGCCATCATCTAAAGAGGATTATCACTCATCAGAAAATGTCTTCACTGTTAAGCATGTAGAAGGTCACTGCTAGTCTGTGGGTAATCCATCTGAATGACTCTAACAAACTGAGAAGACAGTATGATAGAGTTGAGGGACCACAA
>JADLZN010009559.1:0-57367 GCA_018155175.1 Sinocyclocheilus anophthalmus | reverse complement strand
TAACATCATAACATCAGCATGGCGCTGCAAATGGCAGCAAGGACGCTGAGCTCCGCAATTCTTCTATTGTTTTTGTTTGTTTGTTCTGTGTTTTGTCATTCTTCTTCTATAAGTTTTTACCAGAGACGAACTGCTTAACATTAAGCAGCACATCCCGGACAACATTTTTCAGTTTTTTGATTATTCGGACGTTTTGTTGGACATTCTCGTCGGAGGTACAGCGGTGTTGTTCAAACGCGCGTGCAGACGCAGAAGAGGGAAACGCGTTGGCGCCCTGGTGAAGCTCCGCGCGCGTGGCTTTCGGACTGTGCTCCCAAGCATTCATCTCGCGAATGTTCGTTCCCTTCCTAACAAAACGGATGACCTCTTTCCCCCCCCCCCCCCCCTTTCCCCCCCCCCTTCACCCGCACCAACAAGGACTTTTCAAACTCTGCTGCAATGTGCTTCACTGAAACCTGGCTGAGTAAAGCCATTCCGGACAACGCGTTTCATCTGCCGGGCTACCAGCTGTTCATAGCGGATCGCATCGCGGAGTTAACGGGAAAAACCAGAGGTGGTGGATTGTGTTTCTACACCAACGAAAGTTGGTGTTCAGATGTAAAAGTGCTGAAAAAATATGGTGTTTTAATTTAGAGGCACTCTTCATAAACTGTAAACCTTCCTACTCGCCGCGGGAGTTTTCCTCTTTCATTCTCATGAATGTGTACGTGCCTCCGGACGCGTGCGTGAGCGCTGCGATGCAACAGCTGGCCGAACAAATAACTGAAATTGAGCAAAGGTACCCAGACTCTATTTTAATAATTCTTGGAGACTTTAACAAATCAAATATATCTTGTGAACTGCCAAAATACAAGCAGCACAATACGTGTCCCACCAGAGACAGCACTATTTTAGATCACTGTTACACAGCAATAAAGAATACATATCACTCTGTTCCAAGGGCAGCTTTGGGGCTCTCTGATCACAGCTTAGTTCATCTTATACCGACCTACAAGCAGAAACTGAAATCAGCTAAACCTGTATAAGGACTGTAAAAATATGGACTAATGAAGCAGAGCGGGATTTACAAGCCTGCTTCGACTGCACTTATTGGAGTGTTTTTGAAGCTGCAGCCACCGATCTGGATGGGCTCACAGATACTGTAACTTCATTTATCAGTTTCTGTGAGGATATGTGCATTCCTACCAGGACATTCTTTTCATTTAATAATGATAAACCGTGGTTTGCTGGGAAACTCAAACAGCTTCGTCACGCCAAAGAGGATGCTTACAGAAGTGGTGATAAAATCTTGTATAACCAGGCCAGGAAAAGACTAACAAAGGAGATCAGAGTGGCTAAAAAACTACTCAGAAAAGCTGAGAAAAGAGCATTCAGCAAACGATCCAGCGTCAGTATGGACTGGTCTGAGGAACATCACCATGTACAAGACACCACCCCCACAGCTTGCGGAGAATCAACAACTGGCTGACGATCTGAATGTGTTTTACAGCAGATTTGAAAAGGTTCGTCTACCACCCCCCATCCGCTCTGATCTGCACTTCACACTTTCACCTACCACCCCTGCAACCCCCCTCTTTCCCTCCCCCACCATTCAACCTGTGTTTAAGGTCTGTGTAGAGGATTTGAACCGGGTCTTCAGGAAGCAGAAATCTAGAAAAGGTTCTGGCCCAGATGGTGTTTCACCTGCCTGTTTAAAATTCTGCGCTGACCAACTGGCCCCCATCTTCACACAGATCTTCAACAGATCATTGGAGCTGTGTGAAGTTCCCTGCTGCTTTAAACGTTCCACCATCATTCCGGTCCCCAAAAAGCCCAAAATCACTGGACTTAACGACTACAGACCTGTCGCTCTCACATCTGTGGTCATGACGTCACTTGAGAGACTGGTCCTGGCCTACCTGAAGGACATCACTGGACCCTTGCTGGCTCCTCTTCAGTTTGCCTACAGAGCAAACAGGTCTGGGGACGATGCAGTAAACATGGGACTGCATTACATCCTGCAAAACCTCGACAGATCTGGGAATTACGCAAGAATCCTATTTGTGGACTTCATTTCGGCCTTCAATACCATCATGCCTGAACTTCTCTCAGACAAACTCACCCAGCTCTCCATGCCCACCTTCCATCTGTCAGTGGATCACCCATCTTCCTGACAGACAGCAGCAGTTCTGTGAGGCTAGGGCAAACTCACACCAGGACGATCACCATCAGCCCTGGCGCCCCCAGGGCATGTGTACACGCTCCCCCAGCTCTTCTCTCTCTCACGAAATATGCCTGCACCTCTAAGACCCCTCGGATCAAGCTCCTGAAGTTGCGCAGATGACACTACAGTCATCGGCCTCATTCAGGACGGTGACTAGTCTGCTTACAGTCAGGAGGTTAAAGAGTTGGCTGTCTGGTGCAGTCTTAACAACCCGGAGCTTAACACGCTCAAAACTGTGGAGATGATCGTGGACTTCAGGAGGAACCCCCTTGCTCTCCCCCCACTCACCATCATTGACAGCCCTGTGACTGCAGTGGAGTCATTCAGGTTCCTGGGTACCACTATCTCTCAGGACCTGAAGTGTGACAATCACATTGAGTCCATTGTCAAAAATGCCCAGCAGAGGTTATACTTCCTTCGCCAGTTGAGGAAATTCAACCTGCCACAGGAGCTGCTTAAACAGTTCTACTCTGCTATCATTGAGTCTGTTCTGTGCACTTCAATAACTGTCTGGTTTGTTTCAGCTACCAAATCAGACATCAAGAGTCTACAACGGACAGTCAGGACTGCTGAAAGGATTATTGGTGTCCCTCTGCCCAGCCTCCAAGATCTTTACATCTCCAGAGTGAGGAAAAGGGCTAAGAAAATCACCTTGGACCCCTTACACCCAGCCCACTCTCTTTTCGAACTGTTGCCTTCTGGTCGGCGTTACAGAGCACTGACCACCAGAACAGCCGGGCACAAGAACAGTTTTTTCCCACAGTCTATACTCAGTCTAAACAATTAAGCTTTCAAATTATACACACTAACATAGTATATTTATATTAAACTGCACAATTTGTAAATAACATATCTATCTGCACACTAATAAATATATCTGTACATTTATCTAAACAATTCATTTTTTCCTATACTTCTATTTCTGTCTATAGTATTAATTTCAAATTGTTTTTTTTTGTTTGTTTTTGTTTTTTAATTTAGTTTTATATCCCTACTGTGTTATTCCTATGTAGGTCTACACTATCATGTATGTCTGCACTATGTTTTTACTTTCTTCTACACTGGAAGCTCCTGTCTTCAAGTCAAATTCCTTGTGTGTGTAAAGCTCTTCTGATTCTGATTCTGATTCTGAACATTGTTTTAACCTTTACAACTAGAAAAACGCAATGTCCATTTAAATGTAACAATGTAAACCTCTATTGCATCTTGCCATTTTGATTTTTGATTAATAATTAGTGTCCTGCTTTGCTTAGCAAACTTAAAGTCATGTAACAGAAGTAATGGCTGAATTGATTTATGTATTGTGACATATTTCAGAGTGGAACAGGTTTTAGAATGTGAAAAATGAAAGGGCGGAACTTGAAATCATTCATCGTTAAAGTAAATGTATAAATTAAAGGGTGGGGGTAAAGGAGTAGGTGAATGGGACCTTAAGAGCAGAAAATGCTCTTAATCTCAATTAAAAAAACAAGCTTTATATCATTTTTAATTGGAAAATTACCATTTTTAATTAAATATGGATTTTGAATAATCAAAATTAGTTTGTGTCTGCTTATTCTGTTCATCAGTGTTTTGAACCATTAAAGAAGAAACTGCATTTTAATTTCTGGGTTAAAAAAAACAAACAAAAAAAAAAACGAATGGACGCCAAAGTACATGGACCCCTTAGACAGGGCATTTTTATTTTTTTCTTGGATGAAAATAAGGCTGTGAGGGATAAACCTTGTCTATACAATGGCACACACTGTGTATAAAAGCCCTACATATACTTTCCATAAGTCACAGGCAACTCACACCTGTTTTATTTTTGAATGCATTTATAGTTACATTAATTACAATAAATTACATTATGTAAGGAATAATTGATGACGGGCCGTTGAATTATTAGAAAATAATGCACACCCAAGGTGATTTTGGACCCATAAAAACTATTGCAATAGAAAAAATTGTTTTCTTTGAAGCTAGAAACTGCCACTAATACAAAAGCAAAAAATAATAAACTAATGTAATTGTAACAAAGGTCGTAGTTCGGGAAGAAGGAGGCGAGAACCGGCGAACATTTAAACAAAACTTTAATAAAATAAACAAACACTAAATAGTGAGACAGCCCCTCGCGGACGACTGTCGTGCACAAACAGAACCAAAACACAAAATAAAGTCCAGGCCTGGGCGTCTCTCGTCCAACACTGTCGTCACTCCTCCTTTTATCCTTCCGGAACTCCTCTGTGGGACTCGAGACCGATGAGTGGCGCAGGTGTCGTGCATTAGCATGTACTCCACCAGCCTCGCTCCGTTCCCACGGCTCTCGGCCCCGCCCCTCGCGTCACAGTAATAAAACGTTCTCAAGCTTACTGAAGGCAAGTAAACACTCCAAGTATTACTTACAAGCTACATGATAAATAAATATATTACTCAAAAATACAAATTAAATATTTTTTTTTTTAGTTTTTGAAAGTTTTTCAGATAGTAGCCTAGTATAGGCTTCTAGAAGCCTACTACAGACATTTCATGAAGTAATACATGTAAAAATGTCTTCACTGCATACATTAAATATAGATGATTCTTATTAAAGTTAATAAGTTATTCAGTCAAGAGCAGTGAGTGATTTTCTTATTTTCTTTTGTTTGATTAACATTTATGACACAGTCGGCGGCTGCAGGTTTATGCTGTTGCTTTTATCAAATATTTTGACATACAATATCTGTATTTCTCCCAACTGTTCAAGTTCAAAACTGACTGCATTTACATGAATAGTCTCCAAAACGGGCATTTTGACATAGCTTTTCGTGTAAGTGTGTAGCAATAACAGAACTTAAGCAAAAGAACTCGGCATTCGCACGCTGACTGAGAGGCACGTTCTGTGAGCTCGCTTTCGGGTGTGTGAGCACAGAAGCCCGTCGGCTTTCAAGTAAGACTTAAAAACACATGCAAATACTGAATGTTCTGTCAACTGTCCCTAGACTCGGTTGAACTCGGACATATTTTCCGAGTCCGAAAGGCTCGAGTCTGAGTCAAGTCCGAGAAGAATGCATCTGAGTCCGTGTCAAGTCCGAGTCCTTTAAAAAACTGTATTCGAGACCGGACTCGAGTCCGAGTACGAGTCAGAGTCCGAGTACCCCAACTCTAGAAAACTCATTCAAACAGAGAAAGCTAAAAGAGTATTGCCAAAGCTAAATGCAACAATTATTATGTTTATGTTAATGGTTATGGTTTATGCTGTGATTATTTTAATTTTATTTAAAATGTAAAAGTTATAAGATAGGTCCTGTTCTAATTGATCTAATTGTTGCTGATGAATGGTAAACAAAAGTGTCAGTTTGATAATTTTTAGGTCATTAATGTTAAAAATTCGACTTTCAATAAAGCTACAGTGGGTACGTAAAGTATTCAGACCCCCTTCAATTTTCCCTCTTTGTTCTTGCAGCCATTTGCTAAATCATTTAAGTTAATTTTTTTCCCTCATTATGTACACACAGCACCCCATATTGACAGAAAAACACAGAATTTATTAAAAAAGAAAAACTGAAATATCACATGGTCCTAAGTATTCAGACCCTTTGCTCAGTATTTAGTAGAAGCACCCTTTGATCTAATACAGCCATGAGTCCTTTTGGGAAAGATGCAACAAGTTTTTTCACACCTGGATTTGGGGATCCTCTGCCATTCCTCCTTGCATATCCTCTCCAGTTCTGTCAGGTTGGCTGGTAAACGTTGGTGGACAGCCCTTTTTAGGTCTCTCCAGAGATGCGCAATTGGGTTTAAGTCAGGGCTTTGGCTGGGCCATTCAAGAACAGTCACAGATTTGTTGTGAAGCCACTCCTTCGTTATTTTAGTTATTTTTGTGTGCTTAGGGTCATTGTCTTGTTGGAAGGTAAACCTTCGGCACAGTCTGAGGTCCTGTGCACTCTGGAGAAGGTTTTCGTCCAGTATATCCCTGTACTTGGCCGCATTCATTCATCTTTCCCTCGATTGCAACCAGTCGTCATGTCCCTGCAGCTGAAAAACACACCCCACAGCATGATGCTGCCACCACCATGTTTCACTGTTGGGACTGTATTGGACAGTTGATGAGCAGTGCCTGGTTTTCTCCAGACATATCGCTTAGAATTAAGGCCAAAAAAGTTCTATCTTGGTCTCATCAGACCATAGAATCTTATTTCTCACCATCTTGGAGTCCTTCAGTTGTTTTTTTAGCAAACTCCATGCGGGCTTTCGTGTGTCTTGCACTGAGGAAAGGCTTCCATCGGGCCACTCTGCCATAAAACCCAGACTGGTGAAGGGCTGCAGTGATGGTTAACTTTCTACAACTTTCTCCCATCTCCATCTCTGGAGCTCAGCCACAGTGATATTTAGGTTCTTCTTTACCTCTCTCACCAAGACTCTTCTCCCCCGATAGCTCAGTTTTGGCCATAATGGCACTCTAGGAAAGGTTCTGGGTCGTCCCAACTTCCTTCCATTTCAAGGATTATGGCGGCACTGTGGGGGGGGGGTGGGGGGGCTCTTAGGAACCTTAAGTGCAGCAGAATGTTTTTGTAACCTTGGCCAGATCTGTGCCCTGCCACAATTCTGTCTCTGCGGCTCTTCAGGCAGTTCTTTGACCTCATGATTCTCATTTGCTCTGACATGCACTGTGACTGTAAGGTCTTACATAGACAGTTTTGTGGCTTTCCTAATCAGTACCAATCGTATAATCAAACACAAGCTGGACCACAATGAAGGTGTAGAAAACCACTCAAGATGATCGAAGAAAGGACAGCACCTGAGTTAACTATATGAATTGTCACAGAAAGGTCTGAATACTTTGACCATGTATATTTTCAGTTTTTTCTCTTTTTAATTAAATCTGCAACATATTTCAAACATTCTCTGGGTTCTGTGTTTTTCTGTCAAGATGGGGTGCTGTTTTACATTAATGAGGAAAAAAATTAACTTACATGATTTTAGCAAATTGCTGCAATATAACAAAGAGTGAAAATTTTAGGGGGGTCTGAATACTTTCCGTACCCACTGTATAATTAATCAATTTAAAAAGAAATCCCCTTATAGAGAATTGATATTGAGATGACAGTACTTGATAAAGTTGCAATTAAGATAAAATTACTAAAAATGTACTTCTTTATTTTGCTACAACATTAGTAAACTGAGGTCCAGTGGTCTGATTAATATATATTATATATATATATATAATATATAATAAATATTATATATCTATATATATATATATAATTTAAAGCTGGGTAAAATAAGGATTGAACACCGTTCACCCTTTCCCAGTTAATATATTTCTAAAGGTGCTGTTGACATGCAATTTTCACCAGATGTCCAAGTAATCCATAAATACAAAGAAAACAAAACAAATAAATTCAGAAATAAAGTTATCTATAGATATTGTCACGCCAATGGGAATGTTTCTTCTCCTGTGTTTTGTTTTAGTTTCCTACGTGTTCCCCGTGTGCCTGATAGATCTAGTTTTTTCCCTGTGTTTTCCTCTTCCCATATTGTTCTTCCTGTTCCCTTTCCTGAGCTCTTGATTGTTTCAATTTGATTCAGGTTGTTTCTACTTCGTCTTCCCCTAAATAAGTTGTGTACTTATGGAGTGTTTTGTTCAGAGTCCTTCGTCTGGTATTGATCGTCAATCCCCATGTCCTACTTGGGGTTTTTCCTTATTGTAATAAAAAAAGTAAGTATTATTAGGGTAATTCGTGAGAATATTCTCACCAATCCCTCCTTTGTCTCCTCGAAGGCGGGAATAAAAGGGTAAAAGGGGGGGGGAGAAGTGACCGAAGGCGCAGTTGGGATTAACACCAAAAAGAGAGTCTGCGTGACATAAGTCAATCACCGGACCAAACAGCAAAGAATGACATCAGTTCTAGTCCAACGGGGACAATAACCACAGCGGTAAGACAGGGGTAATCCACGAACCAACAGCAATGATGTAGATGCCACCAACCAAAAACTTAAGTCAAGTCGAGCAGAGTGGAAACATTGCTGTAAGTAATTTTTTTTTAGTAAATTTTCCCCCTTCGGTTCAATCTTTTATTTTCGTGTTATGTCTCCTGGTGGGTAGTACATGCTTCTTTAGCACGAAAGAAAGTCGTTGCTGCTTGACCACGGATACTCTTGCATTCACAGAGTACTTTCTTTATGGTTCCGACCCCAGCGGTCATCGGCGAAATAACATGGATAGGCAACCCTTTACGATATACTCTAGCTGATCTACGTTGTCGACACAGGAGCTCGATAGTGAACTACCTCATGAGCCAAGGGTGCCCAACGACATGCGGATTTCCTGAGTCATTAATGCTAAAAAATACAATATAAAATTTCACAAGTCATCGCGCCAGCATACAGCCGTGTTGGCATTGGACAGTCGCACTGTGACCTCGCTGCGCTCACTCTTGCTTTTCTGGCTCCAGTGCTAATCCTCATAGAGTGGGGCCCTTAAGCGGGGGAGTGTGAGAAAATTTCGGGACACGCAGGTGAATAGGGGGGATATGAATTAGATCGGGGTAATAGAGAGTATCGTGTAAAAAGTACATTAAAATGGATTCTGACTGCGAAGGTGAAGAAGTAAAGGGCGACGTCTCGAATGTATGGCAAATACATGACCAAAGAACACCACTCGAGGGGAGCATCCGGGTTTCTCCCGGCTCGCTCACCCCGGCGTAACGATGAACCACGCGCCATAACTGACGGAGCCAATGGTCATGTACACCAGCGGAATTATGCCGAAGCCCGGGTGGTTTCCCAGAACGAATCATCGCTAAGCGTCCACCCAAGGGCAGGGAAAACAGCCCGATGGATAAGCCGGGGACCGTGAAAAATCCTGCAGGGTCAAGGGTCCAGACCAATCCTTCCAGTCGCGGCCGCGGCCAGGGCTCGTAGGAAAACCATATACGCCACAAAAACACAGACGGTAGGTGAGATTGAGAAGACGAGACGTTTCTCCGCCCACATCCCGCCCCTGAGTCTGCTCCATTTGTCGGCTTCAGGTCCCCGAGTCTAGCCCGAGAGGGCTCCAGTCCCCTATCTACCCCAGAGAGGGCTCCAGTCCCCGACTTTAGCCCAGAGAAGATTCCAGTCCCCGAGTGTAGCACAGAAAGTGCTCCAGTTCCCACGTCCAGCCCAAGAAGGGCTCCAGTCCCCAAGTCAAGCCCAGGGAGGGCCACAGTTCCCGAGTTAGGCCTACGGAGGACCTCTAAAGACTATATTCTCCCCAAGGATTTTTTTGGGGGGTTATAGGGATCCGGCCGTAGAGGCCGGGCAGTGTGCCGCTCTGCCATGGCCTCCTGAACTGTCTGCTCCGCCATGGCCTCCTTAACTGTCTGCTCCGCCATGGCTTCCTGGTCTGCCTGCTCTGCCATGGCTTCCTGGTCTGCCTGCTCTGCCATGGCTTCCTGAACTGTCTGCTCTGCCATGGCTCCCTGAACTGCCTGCTCCGCCATGGTTCCCTGAACTGTCTGCTCCGCCATGGCCTCCTGAACTGTCGGCTCCGCCATGGCCTCCTGAACTGTCTGGTCCACCATGGCTTCCCAGTCTGCCTGCTCTGCCATGGCACCCCAAACTGCCTGCTCCGCCATGGCTCCCTAGTCTGCCTGCTCCGCCATGGCACCCTAGTCTCCCTGCTCCACCACTGCTTCCTAGTCTGCCTGCTCCGCCATGGCCTCTTAGTCTGCCTGCTCCGCCATGGTGCCCGGATCTGGTACTGCCTTGGAGGCATCCCTGTTCCATGCTAGTCTGTCCTGAGGGACCTCCAAGGCGCCCACCCTCCCACCCCTTTGATGTTATATGGCGCGAGGACGCGCCTTCCGGAGGGGGGCATTATGTCACGCCATGGACTTTTCTGTGTGTTTTGTTTAGTTTCCTACGGGTCCCATGTGCCTTTTTAGATCTAGTTTTCCCTTGTGTTTTTCTATTCCCATATTTGGTCTTACTGTTCCTGCTCCCTGATTGTTTCCAATTTGATTCCAGGTACTGTACTTAAGGAGTGTTTTGTTCAGAGTTCTTCGTCCGGTATTGATCGTCAATCCCTGTGTCCTACGTGTGGTATCCTTTGTATAAATAAAGTCTGTTATTATTCTGGATTCTCCTTCGTCTCCTTGCTCCAATGCAGTAGGCACCGCGTGACATATATATGTAATACATACAGTATATAAAAAAATGTTCCCCCTCAACATCTGTAGATAAGGTACAGGGCGAAAGAGATATGGGAAAGACAGAAAGAGTTTAAGTGTTTAAGTGCACGTCTGCTTGACAGTACAGTAAATTACTACTCGGGGAGGATTCAAGTAATTCCATTAAAATATCAGTATGGTACCTAGCCTGTGAAATCATCTTACATATACATTATGTTCTACTTTCAATTGATCTTTTCATTATTTTATGATATATTTTTCATTTTCCTTATATTTGCTTTTCATTTTATCTGATCTTGCTGTGGGTTACTTTTAATACATGACAGTGATTGGACAAATATCTGTTGGTATGTAGAATGTTTCAGCCAACTTTTGGATATTATTTGATTCTGTATTTCAGGATTTCTGAACTGGCATTTTTTTTAGGGAAAGGGTTCTGTCCAGCTGTCATGTGACCCACATAGCGACACTAATCTGGAAGGCACTAAATAATATCCTCTCTAACTAGCAAGAACAGCCACAATATTACATGTCTAATGACATGAGTTCAGTGCAGCAGTCTCACTCTCTCACACTTTTTTCTCCATCTCACTATTCCAGTCCCTCTTTCCTGTAGTAATTGTAAGAGCCTGTTCAAGAGTCACAATGCCTAACAGTAATCAAGGTACTGACAAAAGGCTTCTTTCATTCTTTGCCTGGTTTCGTGTATATTATTATATGTTTCCATTTCACCAGCATGTCTTAAAGTCGAGAAGCGCCATGCCATAATTTCGCATTGAATAAGATACCACTGATCAAAGTCACCAGGAGTCTGTTTGATACCTTAGAATAGCCAGCCCTCCTTCTGTTATGCCTTTTGAACATCTTAGGCCTCTTAAGAAGAGAGAATGAGAGGGAGAAAAAAACTGTCTTCTCCTGCATTCCTCTTGTACATATTCCCTCTGCTACTCACACAGTAAGCTGTATCCTCAGTCTTCCCTCTATTTTGATGTGACTAAGTGACATGAAATTATGGCTGTCAATCAATAAACATTTTAACTGAATGTATATCACAACAAAATCATATGTCAACATTTCCTGAGAGATAAACACAGTCTGAAGAAATTACTTTATTGTGGCAGACTAATAAAGCATTAAATAGATGTTCAATGTGTTCAGCATTTATTTTTATTTTTTTATTTTTTTTATTTATTGTTGGTTTCGCATACAGTGTGAAGATGGACGAGACTGGACAATATATTATTTCTGTTCTTACTCCTGATCACACCCCATTTTTTTAAACGTCAATTTTAATAAATAAAACTCAAAATCCCTGTATTCTGTTGCATGCTTTTGAAGTATGTGACCTCTGTGAACATCTCCTACATTATGTGCAACTTTAGATGCTGTGGTTTGCTAAGACAAGTTGTTTGTACAGTATTAGCTGCTGGGGCTGTCTGAATTACTGTAATAATAGGAAAATGCACGGACATCACAGTGGTTTGGGTCCACCCCCCCCCCCCCCCCCCCCCCCCACCCCCCCCCCCCCCCCACTTTATATCTTTTAAAGTTTTTATATTATTCATTTCAGATTAATACATTTTAACTGACAACCCTAATTTTTGTAATTCTCTGAGAATTATTGATTGATTGATTGATTCCCGTGACCCTGAAGGGCGACGAGAGCCCCAGAGTGATCGTGCTTCACACCGGGGTTTAACGACACCAAGCTGCGGCAGACGGAGACATGGAAGAGGGACTTCAGGAGCCTGATCGAGACCGTGCACAGCACATCGCCAGCGACGACGATCATCATGTCAGGACCGCTTCCCACATACGACGAGGACACGAAAGGTTCAGTAGACTTTTTTCTTTAAATTAATGGTTATTGTCATAGTGTAAAGAACAGAAACTGCTCTTTGATAATAATTGGAATCTTTTCTGGGAGCAACCTAGGCTTTTTCGCGCTGATGGCCTACACCCCAGCAGAGTCGGAGCAGAACTTCTGTCGGACAACATCTCCAGGACGCTACGCTCCATATGACTAGTAAGTCAAATCTCAAATAACTGCCATGATGGCTTTTGTTCTACCCGCTTAAATGATAGAAGTACTTGCGCTGTCCAATCTATAAAGAATGTGTCTGTTCCCTGAATTAGTTCAAAATATAAATTTAATGCAGGATCTAGAAAAAATCTGATTGTGATTAAACCAGAAAAATGTTAAATAAATGAATAAAAATAATTTTTAAAGTTTGGGCTCCTAAACGTTAGATCACTCGCACCCAAAGCAGTTACTGTAAATGAAATTATCACAGATAATAGTTTTGATATAACCTGCTTGACTGAAACCTGGCTAAAACAAAATGATTATATTGGTCTAAATGAGTACTCCACCAAGCTACTGTTAAAGCATGCGTCCCGTCAGAATGGTCGTTGCGATGGTGTTACAGCACTATATATGATATTCTCAATTTACTCAAAAATAGGATCAGGTTTAAACTCCTTCGAATATACCCGATCTATATATTCCCTCACAGTTTAATAGTAATGACTTTATGATTTTCTTCACTGATAAAATAGATAACATCATAATTACAATAGCAAATGTAGATTCTACAGCTTATAATACTTTAGCTTCATTCATTGCACCAAAAGATAAATTGCAGTGCTTTACAACTATAGGACATGAAGAGCTAAATAAAGTTATCACTGCATCTAAACTAACAACATGCCTGTTAGATCCTGTACCCACTAAATTACTGAAAGATTTGTTACCTGTAGCAAAAGAACCGCTTATCAATATTATTAACTCGTCATTGTCTTTAGGTCACGTCCCAAAACCATTCAAGCTGGCGGTTAATAAGCCTCTTATTAAGAAATCACAACTAGATCCTAGTGAACTGGCACATTACAGATCCATCTCAAATCTTCCTTTTATGTCTAAATTTTAGAAAAAGTTGTGTCTTCTCAATTGTGCTCCTTCCTGCAAAAAAAAATATCTCTATGAAGAATTTCATAGCACAGAAACTGCACTTGTTAAAATTACAAATTACTTGCTTCTTGCGTCAGACCAAGGCTGCATCTCATTGCTAGTTTTACTTGATCTTAGTGCTGCATTCGATACTATAGATCATACATACTCATAGATCGATTACAAAACTATACAGGTATTCAAGGGCAGGATTTAAGATGGTTTAGATCCTACCTGCCCGATCGCTACCACATTGTTTATTTAAATGGGGAGTCATCTCAATTATCACCAGAAAAATATGGAGTGCAACAAAGGATCTGTCCTAGGTCCTCTGCTATTTGCAGTATACATGTTGCCCCTTGGTAATATAATTAGAAAATATGGATTAGTTTCCATTGTTATGCTGATGATACTCAACTATATATCTCAACAAGACCAGATGAAACTTCTAAATTATCTAAGCTAACAGAGTGTGTTAAAAATGTCAAAAGATTGGATGAGCAATAATTTTCTCCTACTAAATTCGGATAAGACAGAGATATTACTTATTGGACCAAAAAACAGTGCACAGAATATCTTAGATTACAATTTGCAACTAGGTGGATGTACTGTTACTTCCTCTACAGTAAAAAAATCTGGGTGTTATATTAGACAGAAAACCTGTCTTTTGAAAATCATATTTCCCATGTTACAAAAACAGCATTCTTCCATCTTAGAAACATTGCCAAGTTACGAAACATGATACCTGTTTCTGATGCAGAAAAGCTAGTTCATGCATTCATGACCTCTAGACTGGACTATTGTAATGCACTGCTAGGTGGTTGTCCTGCATCTTTAATATACAAGCTACAGGTAGTCCAAAATGCACCGGCTAGAGTCTTTACCAAGTCAAGAAAATATGATCATATTACACCAATTTTACAGTCTCTGCACTGGCTACCTATTACGTTCTGTATCAGTTACAAAATATTATTACTTGCCTATGAGTCCCTTAATGGGTTAGCTCCTGCATACTAGTTTTCTACCACGCTACAATCCATCACGCTCCCTAAGGTCACAAAACTCTGGAACTTTTGGTAGTGCCTAGGATAGCAAAGTCCACTAAAGGAGGTAGATCATTTTCGCATTTGTTTGTTTCCCAAACTCTGGAATAGCCTTCCTGATGACGTTTGGGGTTCAGACACACTCTCTCCGTTTAAGTCTAGATTAAAGACTCATCTCTTTGGCCAAGCATTCAAATAATGCATCTCATAATCTTGTACTGCAGTTAAATCTGATCAAATGCACATTATTATTCTTTAGCTTGGGTTAAACAAATACATTTTGCTTGGTTGGAACAGCAGCTACGCTAATTATGTTTCTATTTGTTTCTCTGTTTTTTGCCACGGTAACTAGGATTTACACAAGCTTCAGTCTGGATCCAGAAAACCTGAGAAGAGATGATGCCAACCCCTCAGAGGACCTCAGATGATGCCAACCCTGAAACAACATACAGAACTACCAAAGTTTGATTGCATCTATAATAACTTGCGTATTATAGTGTCATCGTCTGTTTTGATTATGTCGTTTAATTGGAAGTTTCTTACATTTCTGCCATATGTACATTGACTGATAGTCACCACTGATAAGCTACTACTAATTATATTGTAGAAACTTAATTTTCTGTAAAGTTGCTTTGCAACGATTTGTATCGTGAAAAGCGATATACAAATAAACTTGAATTAAATTGAAATGATTGATTGATTGGTTGGTTGGTTGGTTGGGTGATTGATTGATTGATTCATTCATTCATTCATTTACACTTACATTTAGTCATTTAGCAGACGCTTTTATCCAAAGTGACTTACAAATGAGGACAATGGAAGCAATCAAAATAAACAAACGTCAAACAAAAATCATTAATTTGTTCATTCGTTCATTAATTCAGCTACCCATATGTACAGAATTCTGTATTTGTACCACACAGGGAAGAAGACATCTGCAGAAGCCTTGAAAATGTAGTTCCTATACACACTATTCCATATAATTTATTGCAAGTCATTTTGCGGATGTAAAACTAATTGTAATATAGGGTAATTCTGGTACATTCCATCATATTTGAGTCCATTCATTAGTAAAATTACTCTGGGAATGATTTGTTCTTGGTCATTAGGGTGCAGTTGGTGTTACGTCACAGTTTTGTGAAAGTGTTTGGTCATGTACTGATTCTCCCCTCAGTGTGCTAGTTAACCCACACTGTCCTTTAGCCACTTTTAATCTGCTAGCACAACCTTTTCTAAACACAAAACAAGCCAGTCCCCACATGCTGCTTTAATGACTATCATTATTATTATTATTTAATACCATTCATTACAAGCAAAACTCTTTAACTTGTAAACATACATCACTTTGTGATCAACATTATTAGGCTAAGTGGGTAGCGGATAGTGTAGTGGTACTGATCTAAACTTCATTTATAATTTCATCATTACACAGCATGTGATACTATAGCTCTCCAACATAAAGCATAACCAATCAAAAATGGACAAAGAAATTGTATTGCATCATGAGTCCGCTTTTGTATTCGCTAATGTTGAGTAATATTGATAAGACTGTAATCAAGCCATTAGTCTGGATTAGCCTCAACAGTCCTGTATGACCTCTTTTAGAGTATATTGTCTGTGCGATCATGGGTACAGAGCATTATTATGGCTCTCTTTATTGAATCAGACTCTGGATTCAGTTTGTCAACAGTAGCTGTGTTTACTCTAATGCAGGCAGCACTGGCTCGTTACTCTTGTATGGATTTTTCTTCCTTTTTTGTTTACTGTGTAACTTAATACGTACATTAGAAGTTATTTGTCTGCACCTGGCTCAGTCATTGCTTCACCATGTGACTCTGAAAGATTCTCATTACAGTAATGAGAGACTTTCTGCTGATGCGTAAAACATGTCAAAACAGGCAAACAGAATAGTAAACAACTTGAGCAACAGTAAACAGAATGTCCATAGTTAAAGAGCAAATAATGGTTTACCTGTTTCTAGAACAATTATGTTGCAATTACTCAGTAATTGACACAGATGCAGTGTATAGTTAAATATTTGTATTATTATTTTCTTGCAGTAATATAAGCAATCTATAATTCATCTTGATATAGTGAAAGATTAATGGCAGGAGTAGTTTTAGATGGACTGAGTGCAGTGGGTGACACTATGAATTTCTCTGCACAATGGCTAACTATTCCATCTCATTTCCATATTCTTCACCATCTGATCTCTTAAAGACCAACAGTTGATATGTAGAATCATTTCACTCATTGATGTCCTAAGAACGCATTAGAGACACAGATCCCCATGTTTTTGTTTTAGATATGAAAGTAGATATGAAAAGTAAAAAGTCCCAGTACTATGGAAGCCCATTTCCACCACAGAATAAATAAACTATGTAATTGTGACTTAATTAATATCTTACCATTCAGATTTTTTTCTCAGAATTGCTACTTTATATCTCTCAGTTCTGAATTTATTTCTCACAATTTAGCAATTCTGCGAGAAAAAAAAATCAGAATTGTGAACTCTGTTAAACTCGCGATACAGAATTGTGAAATATTAACTCAGAATTGTGAGATAAAAAGTTGCAAAAAAGTTACATTGATTGATTGATTGATTGATGTGTTCGCTGTATTCATTTGGCACCCTATAATTGATCATTATTATGATAAAAATGATCCCAAAGTTTGTTTGTTTTTTTCTCATATAATATTTACGTGGCCTATGGATTCTAAAGAAACAGCACAGGATACACAAAATATATTTTAGGGGCTTTATTCTGACGGCTGTCTCTCAGAAGGACAGCAATCGATGGGAGTAAATACAGATAAAAAAATTAATAAAATAAAGTAAATGTTATGTCTCTGTTTTGCTTATTTGACAAAACTAGAGATTAAGCACTGATTTCAAAATCTGATAAATTCAATACAGGAAGGGTTACAACCTTCATACAAATTCAGTGCTCAGATATCGGAAGATTCAGTCTCTCTGAATTGCACTAGACTGAAATTAAATGGAGTAAAATTAAATAAAATAAAATGAAATATGGTAGAGGCCAGTCCTTGCACGCATCCCAAAACGTGATCAAACCCGATCCACCTCACACATGCAATCCATAAACGTCCTCGCCAAATTCAGAATAATGGCACCAAACTCAGAGCACTAGTTTGCGTTCGCTGCTCTGCTCATACTGAAATCCAGGCACATGTATTACATGCTGGAGCGCCGTAAAGCGAGTGTTGCAAACACAGTATCTTAAAGGACCCACGCCAAATTTATGCTCAACGTTAAGTTTTGTTAATTTTCTCCACTTGGCTACATTCTCCCCTGCTAAATGTCATTGTCCTCAATGATCTAATACATATTTTTTACTTCTTTAATGGCCTCCCTAAAGAACACACTCCCCAAGCTTGTCAACACTTGTGAAAAGACTTCAGGACTGAGTGAGACTGCATTACATGCAGACCTCGGTTCATGGAAAGGGTTTGAGTGCACACCCGCATTTGCCCATTTTGTTCTCCTAGGGGTTGGTACAGGCTTCTTCGGCATGGGTTCTTCCACTCTAAGATCAGCCCGGATTGATTCAAGAGGATACTGAACCATGGGATACTGTACCCGAGCAATTTATGCTTGACTCCAGTGCTGCCATCTGCAAGCACTTCACCTTCTGCCAAAGAGCTTCCAATCTCCTTTGTCTCTTGCAGACTAGGGTAAGTGACTTCTTCTAGCACAACAAAATTAGGATCAGACTGAACTTCAACTTGCTCGGACTCTGCTTTTCTCTCTGGTTGTGTTTTAGGAAGATGGTTCTCATTGGATTCTGGCTCAGGAGCAGAAGTGACACAGTGTCGCAAGTCAGCTCGATGAAGTCTTTTGATAAGACCACCCTCAAGGGGCTCAACGGTATATGTAATACCTTGCACTTCTAGAACTTTGTATACCATAGGACTCCATGAATCCTGTATCTTGTCCCTACCCAAAGGTCGGTGACGCAGATACACTTGTTGACCAACATTGATAATGGGACAATATACCTTGTCATTCAAAGGGGCCAACCTCTCAGCAGCCTTGTGTTCAGCATATTTTCTTGCCTGTTCATGAGCCTCTCTCAATCTCTCCTGATGAACCACTAACCAGTCTTGCTTTCTGTCTACAGGTTGCTCATGACCCAGCAGGGCATTAAATGGAAGGTGTGGATGGACTCCAAACAGTAAGAAGTATGGTGAGTATCCCGTGGTCGCATGTGGCGTGACATTGTAGGCATAAACCAACTCCGGCCACCGCCTCTTCTTTTCAGGGGGAAGTGTGCGCAGCAGATCATGGAGCGTTCGATTAAAGCACTCACACTGAGCGTTACCCTGAGGCCGGTAGGGTGTAGTGCGGGTTTTCTTCACCCCATACATTTTGCACAGCTCAGCAACAACTTCACTCTCAAAATTTCTTCCCTGATCAGAATGCAATCTTTCAGGTACGCCGTATTTCATGAACCATTCCCTTAACAAGATTTTGGCGGTAGTGTCAGCTCTCTGATCCCTGGTTGGAAATGCCTGTGTGAATTTGGTAAATACATCTGTCACGATTAATACATTTTCACGGCCATCAGATGATGGCTCAAGCACGGTAAAGTCAACTGCCACTACTTCAAGGGGTCTTGATGCAAGAAACGGCTTCATAGGGGCATGTATCCTTGGCTGTGGCATCTTTGTTAAGATGCACCTCTGACACCTTTTGATCCATTGGTCTACATCATTATACATGCCGACCCAGAAACAACGTTTCCTCAACAGGCCGATTGTGCGCTCAATCCCTTGATGTCCCATATTTTCATGCACACTTTCAAGGACAGGTTCTTTTAGACATGCGGGTAAGAGCAGCTGTTGACATTCATCATGATGCTGATCGTTCATAACACAATAAAGCAAACCATCCTGTTCACGGATACTTTTGCACTGCTTAATCAGCGATAATGTAGACTTTGATAGATAAGATCTTTCACAATGGGAAGGCTTTCTCCTCTCTTCCCAGAAGGGTCTGAAAGAACTGATGGTAGGATCGTTCTTCTGGAAATCTGCCAGTTCTGAGGTCGTGTAGCCTGGCAGGGTAGGTGTGCTTCCCTGATTGTCATTGTCTGACTCTCCACCACATTCCAAGGCACAAATCTGTTGGACTCTGTAACACCTTTCGCTAGCAATTACTAAGTCAGGCTCCAGGACCGTCCCTTTACTGATTATGTTACAGATGGCAACACAGTCGTCATACTCATCCGGAATGGTAAGCTCCCCTGCTAAAGGCCGCCTAGAGAGGGCATCAGCAGCTATATTATGTCGGCCTGGGCGGTATTTAACATCAAAATCAAACACAAATAATTGAGCAACCCACCTTTGCTCAACTGCACCAATTTTAGCTGTTTTAAGATGGCACAGAGGGTTGTTATCTGTGATAGCCACGAACTTAGAACCTAGCAGATAACCACGAAACTTTGAGAGCCAGCAGCTCAAGTTTCATGCTGCTATAGTAACGGTCATTCCTTTCTGCTTTTCGAAACCTCCTACTTGCAAATGCAATGACCCTTTTACAACCACCATGCTGCTGATACAGTATTGCCCCTAGCCCTTCATGGCTTGCATCAGTCTCCAAGATAAACAGGAGACTGAAATCTGCATACCCTAATACAGGAGCAGAGGTAAGTTTTTCTTTCAGAAGCTCAAATGCTGATTGGCACTCCGATGACCACAAAGCACAGAAATCCTTCTGCCATTGGCTGAACTGGGTAATACACAGACTCACTAAATCATGAAGGGGCCCAACAATTCTAGAAAAACCCTCTATGAACTTTCTGTAGTAACTACAGAATCCTAAGAATGAGCACAGTTTCTTTACTGTGTTGGGGACCTTCCATTCCTTTAGCGCCTCAACTTTCCCTGGATCTGTAGCAATTCCTTGAGCTGAGACTTCATGACCGAAGAAGATTACTTCCTGCTGCAGGAAGTGGCATTTCTCAGGCTTGACTTTGAGACCCATTTCCTTTAGCCTCTTAAAGACTATTTCCAACCTCTGCAAATGCTCTGGGAAAGTGGGTGCGTACACCAGTATGTCATCAAGATACACTAGCATGATTTGATTAGATCACCCAATGTAGTCTGCATAAGATGTTGAAACATTGATGGCCCATTACAAACCCCAAAAGGCATTAGGCAGTACTCAAAAATCCCAAAAGGAGTTGTAAAGGCCGTCTTATGTCTGTCACGCTCATGAACGGCAACCTGATGATATCTACTCGCCAGGTTTATTGAAGAGAAGGACGTTGCTCCCTGAAGAGTGTCAAAACTCTCATCGATCCTAGGTAACGGGAATGCATCTCGTCGTGTCTTGGAGATTAGCTGTCTATAATCAACATATAGCCTAAGGCTACCATCTGTTTTCCTCATGTAGCGTCTCGACCAATCTGACACACTAATTTTAATTTGATTTAACAAATCAATTATTCATTAGGTTAACAAATCGTCACAGTCCCCTCACTCAATTAACTGGATGCCAGGATTTCTGCTGAACACCAAGCCCCCTTGGTCACCATGACAACTAATCAAGATATCACTGGTTTTATGACCCCCCAAGAATGTGAGAAGGATAGCCCACTCTTTGTCCCAAGGAAAAGCAGAGTAGAAATGGAATGTGTTCTAGTTAATTCATAGAAAAACCGTTATTTGAATGAACACACATATTTCTTCAGGCCATTGAGTATATTATTGTCATTGTGTATTTTGTCTTTGATATTCTTAGACTATTTTAGTATGCTTGTGAGGGGACCCATTCCTGATCCTCCCTTTTCACTATATGTAATCTTACCTTGTTTAGTATCTATGAATTTGCCTTCTTATGATCGAAACAAGCGTGTATATTATATGGTGGTACATAGGCAATATATATTAGGGCCCTGAGAATCGTTAATAATTTCGATTTAAGTACATTTGCAAATTACCATGCTTAGAGAACAAAGGGGTCGTAAACACTCCAGCAATTGCCACCTCCCGCTCGGAAATTCCATTTTGCTCATTGGACAAGCCCATCTTGAAAGGAATCTTCTCAGACCTTAAAGGCCTCACACAGTGACCCGCCCAGAGTCGGTGGTTCGGTATTAAGCTAAGAAGATGTGAGAAAACGCTTCAGGATACCAAAGCATCTGTGCCAGGCCTTTCTTCGGCCTAGTCCTTTCCATTCATCAAGTTTCTCTGACTCAAACTGGTTCTTTTCATTAACTAATTTCAGCAAGATCTTGGGCCGTAAGATTGCATCAGGAATCTTTGTTCATACAGACGTGCAAGTATCAAACTTAGTCGATTTAATTGATGCATTAAGTATCAGTTACACCTTTTTACAAAGGTGTGTTTGAACTCAGAATCTGAAGTATGCCTGAAGGCTTTGATCTGTTGAATATACATGCAAAGTGTTCCATAAAATCCATTCTTTATGCCTCTTTCTATGCTGAGTTAAACTTTAACCCTTTCCTATACCAACTGTATGTGTGTGTGTGTGTGTGTGTGTATGTGTATGTTAGACCAGTTTATGTGTTTATGTAGTATGTTAGACTAGTTTAAGTGTTTATGTAGTTAATAAAACTTTACTTGTATCACACTTGACGTGTTCGTTGTTTGCTCATAACCGGAGTCAATGGTCATGCAGATTTGCGTTACAGACTTATAGAATTGTACAGTAAGAAGGTTATTTCCTTAACCAGGAAATTAACATTCATAGCATTAACAGACCGTTGACCCTGAGTGGTCAGCTAAATATCTACAGTGGATCTAAAATATGAATAGTTAATTATAACTAGTTATGGTTAATTATTCATATTTCCCATGAGCTGATTTGCTACACTCACTAGTACAATAGGTGAAGCATAAGCGCTAGTGCTTTCTCTGATCACTCCTTTCTTGAGAAGCTTACTGATATGCTCTCTAACTTCCTTGTACTGAGTGGGTGGGATACGCCTGTAAGCCTGTGTCACTGGGACATCATCAGTTACATGGATCTCATGTTGCACCTTATCGGTGAAACCAAGGTCTTCATCCTCGAAAGCGAACACATCAGAAAACTGCATTAACAGCTCACTCAGCTCTGCTTGCTGCTCAAGGGTACCACCGATATGGAGCTTGCTGAGGAACTCTTTCGAGCTGTTCTCCAATACCTGATCGATTTTGGTGTTAACAATGATTTCCTCAATATCAGCTGAAATACGCTGGAACTTAAACTCACGTCTCATTTAATTTCAAACTCTCAACGTGAGTTACAGTCCTAAGCCTGATGCGGGCCCGCAACCAGATGTCCTCTGGGGAAAGATTCACCATCTGCACGGGAAACAACGGTTTCCCCGCGGCTACCAGACAGGGAACAACAATCAATCCACCTGGTAACGGTACATTCAAGGGCTCTAGCAGGTAGTCAGATGTGCCATCACGTGACATATGTTTTGTGATTTTAGCCATCACTGTCGCAACTGAGGAAGCAGGTACGTGTACCATGTCTTTTCCAGCTAAACGAACGGCTGTCCTATTCTCTTGGCTACTGGCATGGTGCAGTTGTTGAAATGCCTCCCTCCAATTAGACTGCAAGTTCCCACCAAGGGTGGTGTCAAACTTTGCATGTACTAGTTGTCTGCATCTGCTGATAATGTTCATGCCAATTAGCGCTGGTACAAGAGGGGAGTTCAGTGTGTCTCTTACTACAAGGAAACCGCATTCAGGAAGGGCAACACCCATGGTGTCAACTTTCAACTCAAGGTAACCGAGATAAGGTATGTCCAAACCATTGGCAGCAGTTATCTTTAGCCAGTCGGCTGTTGAAAGCATATCTTCATCCTCACTAAACAGGTGTTCCCTGAAGAACCTCTCAGAAATAGTGCTGACTTGGCTCCCTGTATCCAGCAGACAAGCGGCACTCACTCCATTTATTTTGAGATTAGCAACAGGACATTTTCCCACAGCACGTTCAAGTAGTCCACACTAGTTGAGCCAATCGACTGGCTCACAGCAACCGAGGGTGGGCGTTTCCCTGGGGTCCAGAGCCAGTAGCTTGCTCGGTAGCAGCCTGTTTGTTTCTTTTCACACACCTCTTAGCAATGTGTCCCACACCATTACACCGGAAACAAATTGGCTGCCCATCATCTGTAAACCTTGGCTGTACCTTGGGGTTGCATTGGATTACAGGCTCTGACTTAATGCACTGTGTGGTGAGTTTCTCCACAGCTTGAGTTAGCTCTCCTATAGCCCTTCCTTGTTCTGCTACGATTTTTAAAACTTCTTCAAGACTAACTGTTTTTGTTTCAGGTCCAACGGCAGCACACTGGGCTTCAACTGTCTCAGACACAACACTTCGATTGCTGATTACTTTTGGGACACGAGGCTTGTGATCTTCTAAAGACCACATGAGAGCTTCATCTCGCACTTCAATAAGTGTTGACTCTGGCTTGTCTCTAACCAGCTTCCGAAGGTCTCTCCTAAGGCTAGCGTCTCTAATGCCCTCAATGAATTGGTCTCGAATGGCCATACTCTCATTTGCCATTGCATTTGGTGATTGTTTCTGGATGGAAATCAAAATCTGGGACAGTGCATGCGAGTAGGCACGAATATCCTCCCCTTCTATTTGTTTACGGCTATAGAAGGTTTGCAATAACTGAGATACACTGCGCTTTTCTCTGAAAGCTGCTCTCAGATATTCAAAAATGTCACATGGGTGTTTTGGATCATTCCCCATTCGCATTCTGATCTCCTCTAAAGCTGCTCCCTTCAGAAGTGAGAGGACAAAGTCTAACTGGTCCTCTGTAGTCTGACTTCTAGCAGGTATCACCCTCTCTACTTCTTCAATAAACTCATCAACATCTCTCCCATCTTTGTTAAAATCACCACTGAACGGTTGACTGTGACATTCTCTCGGTACATAAATATATGACCTGGTTGGCTTTCTGCTCAAGTTAGTAATTGCTGCCATAGTCTCCTCATGCTTTCTATTAAGTTCTTGAATTTGTCCGTGCATGTCATGCCTATTACTACTTGCACCATGTTCATCCCCATACTCAGCACCCTGTAAAACTGGAGCCTCATCTGGTTGTGACATTTTGTAAAATTTTCTTCAGTTTAACAAAATGAAAACAGTTGTTTTGATCAAAAATAGTCTCTGAATCAGCTCGAAATCGTTTTAAAGTCAAAGGATATGTTCTCAACTGTTCATAGAATACTTCCGTCTTCCCTTTCAGACAGTCTCTTGATAGGTGTCTCCTCAGAAAGCACGCTGCAGACCTCAGTGGATAAGGCACTCTCTTCTTCCTTTCACCTAGCAGTATCGTCACCTCACCAGGTCACCTCCAGCCGGCCGACGTCTGTTCGCTGGACAACTGCACCCAGGAAGTTAGCCTCCACTCTGTTTTCCACTGGCACCTATCTTCACCTCTACCGTATTTCAAAATGAATAAAAAAATAACCTATAGGCTCCCTACAGTCAGATGCCCCACTCCTGGTACCAAAATGTGGCCTATGGATTCTAAAGAAACAGCACAGGATACACAAAATATATTTTAGGGGCTTTATTCTGACGGCTATCTCTCAGAAGGACAGCGATCGATGGGAGTAAATACAGATAAAAAAATAATGAATAAAATAAAGTAAATGTTATGTCTCTGTTTTGCTTATTTGACAAAACTAGAGATTAAGCACTGATTTCAAAATCTGATAAATTCAATACAGGAAGGGTCACAACCTTCATTCAAATTCAGTGTTCAGATATCGGAAGATTCAGTCTCTGAATCACAACTGAAAATAAGAATGAAAATAAATAAAATTAAATAAAATTAAATACGGTAAAAGCCAGTCCATGCACGTGTCCCAAAACGTGATCAAACCCGATCCACCTCACACATGCAATCCATAAACGTCCTCGCCAAATTCAGAATAATGGCACCAAACTCAGAGCACTAGTTTGCGTTCGCTGCTCTGCTCATACTGAAATCCAGGCACATGTAATACATGCTGGAGCGCCGTAAAGCAAGTGTTGCTAACACAGTATCTTAAAGGACCCACGCCCAATTTATGCTCAACGTTAAGTTTTGTTAATTTTCTCCACTTGGCTACATTTATATAATACTCCTGTTTTCTGAAGGTCAAGCACCTCCTTTCACTGACAATTTGTTCAGTAAAGGAAAAAAGGAAATTTTTTGGCCCTATTTGATACTTTGCTCGTGGAAGTGCCAAATTAACTGCTGATAAAATAAATAAATTAATTTTAAAAAATCACAGTTCAACCACTTCCAAAAAGGGGAGATTTCCCCAATGAGCAGCGCAGAGTCTGAAGACACAGCACATAAGTCATCAGGGAGGAGGTAATTTATTTTCCCTGCGTTTAATATGTCACAGCCCAATGCTTGTGTGTCTGTGGTGTGCGAGCTGCTTGGCACAGGCCGCTGTCGTAGCCGGCTGCCTCCTCCACCGATACCTGTGGTGTTCTTCATGGTTCAGGGGCTCCTAATTTAAATAGGAAGTTGCACATATTTCACAGAAACACTGGGAGTGGGGTGAGGTAAGGGGTGCTTTAACACAGGATGGGGCAGATGATGTACTACTGCATGACGTGTGGATGATCCCTCCGAACGTGCCAGAGAGGGTCACGGATCAGAGCGGGCAGAGGTGTAGCGCGGCTACAAATGGCAAAACATGCTGGTAGCCGGCAGGAGCATGCTGATGGGCCATAGCCTGCTCGGAGTGTTCAGCGAAGCACTGGGAAATATGACGGTAATTCACTCACCATGCACCCAAACGAGTTCTTCCTCCAGTTATACTTGATTCACAGTGTTCCACTCCACTGCAACCATCCAATAATATGCAGGATTTAAACATGATACAACCTTCAAAATAAATAAAATAATAATCAGCAATCAATGAATGTAGTTTAATCCCTTTTTATCACCGTGTTCTAGCAAAATTTAAACATACTTGTCTCGTAGTAGATTACATATATAATTTTTATTGAATTTTTTTTCTGACCAGAATAAATATGGGACACATTCACATTTTCCACAATAAATGGTTAAAGACACAGTTGTTCCTAGTTCATCAATATTAATTTTTAAATGTGCTAATTTAACCATAGCACTAAAAAAAATGACTTCAAAACAAATTTCACTCAGATATTGTTAATACATTTTGTAAATAATTACTAATGACAAGTACCACATTGAATTGAATGAGAAAATCTGAAGTAGGACTGAAATAGTATTTTCTTGTAAATTTTAATTTAACTGAAATGCTCCCTTCACATTTTATTCTCTCATTGTTTCAAATATTCTCATTATTTTAAATATTTGTATGCATGAATCTGTTTAGTATTTTTGTGAATTTATGCTCTTAATCATTTTTACAGTGGTCAGCAGTCCCAGCGGACAAACTTTTTGTTTGACCTGATATCTACCCGGAACTTGGTGTAGCACCCCCCCCCCCCCCACCCACCAACCCCCCCCCCTTCAAATGAAAAAAATAATAATTTGAAGAAGACAAATCAGGAACCACAACAGGCATAGTTTGTTTTTATTATCAGACAGGAAAAATGATCTAAACACCATATAAGAAAATACAAAGTAAAAAAATACTCCCAAAAAATTATTGCTCAAATATATTTGCAGGGACGCAGGCTGTGCACTTAACATTTTCCACACAAATAGAGGACGCCGATGTGAATGTGCAAATAGATGATGACAGTTCAAACTTGCTTGAGAAGGGACATATTCAGTGTTACAACTGTACTCGGTCTACACATGGTCAAAACGGGATCGAAGATGCTCTCTCGCGTTATACAGATATGAAATAGAAGCCTCAAACTAAACTGTAATTTCATTATCAGCCCTCTCTGTTGTGAGCTAATATTGCACTTTCAAGTTTAGCCGTTTCATTTGAAGCAACTGCACCTAAAATCATTTAAAGGTCCTTTACTCTGGTCTAAAATAGCACAGTAACCCAATCAATAGATTGCACCTTGCCTCATGTGGCACAGATAATCTATTCAGAGCTGTATCTCACTGGGCTCTCTGCTCAGACCAATATTTATCTGAGCTCAGAATCAGCATCATCTCTTATACTGAACACGCGCACACATAAATACAAGTACACCAACTAGGCCGGACCAAGCTAGCAATGACCTCTGACATGGTGACCTGTTGTCTGATGGCCCATCGATTATGTCTGGGCTTTACTGTGTAATTGCTGGATTGTAATTACATTACATTTTATTTAGCCCGTAATATGGACGTTTTTTTTAAAGATGCTTTGACTTTTACCTTTTTGTTTTGTGTGACATTTTATTGTCCAACTGTTTCAAAATTTTATTTTTTGTTGTTGTTGCTGTAGTATTATACTGTATTACTCACACTGAAGCAGCAATACTAAGTCAGACAGAAAAGTAATCAGGCATGTCTCTGTCTTACCCTCAAGGACCCCTTTAGTGGGACTTAGAATTTTCCATTAGGCACAGAGGGCTTGGTTCCCATTGCTATGTTTCCGGGCTCATTGACTGCGTAACCATGGGGAAATGAGAGACAAAGCCTTGCATCTTCTGGTGGGAGTTGTCATGGGAAACTCGGGGTTCAGGTCAATGATTAGCAGATTTGAAATCAACTTTGTAAACTAGAAATTGGATGAAGGAACCTGTGAAGTATGCTGCATTTTTATTTATTATTTAGTTAGTATTTTTAAGCATGATTAAAATAGAATGCCATTATTATATTGAATGCTGGGTGCATTTTTGGTACATCTGTGCACACTTTGTGTACATAAAGAGAGATTTTAATCATCTTTAATCTCTCTGGTATCATCGCAACATGAAATAAAATAGAATTGAAAAAATAACAGAAAACATTTTCATACCACTGGTAATAAGTATGAAAACAGAACTTCCAGAAGGAGAATTAGAAAAGATTATGTTCTGTTGAATCTCTCAACTCGACATGAAGTTGCGAAACCTTTTTGCTGTGGTATTAAAACTGAAACAGCGGTTCTTTGATGTTGGCCACTGATGCTGCTGTGTAAGACTTCAAAACCTTAGCGTAAATGGAGTTTGTTGTGTATACAAGCACCTGCCAGATTTAATATTGAACGGATGATCCAAAATGGATTTTTGATCCCAGTAAAATGAGGAAAGATGTCTGAAACAACAGGAAAAGGGAGGGGGGAAATCTATAGCCCACCAAAGCTGATATTTCTGCTCCCAGGTGAAGAATATATATGTTCTCGTCCTTCTGTGTTTCCTTTTGATAGGCGGGTTTCCATGTAAAGAAAAACCTATAGGTCTGACCTTCTTACTACTTTGCCTCCGGCTATTCACAGATTGCATGTTTTTTTGTATCTCATCCTTAGGGGGTCATCCGAATCAAACCGGCATAAATATTTCACTGCATTTTTCCTGCTCGTTAATACACTTGCTGTGTTTGACAATAAAAATGATGTCTGTTTACATTAGTGGTTAAATATTTAAATGTCTAAAAATAAAATTAGTTATCATTAAAGCACTTTTTTTTATTATTGGTTTGGTTCTATTTTCATAAGAAAGGAGTACATTTTCCAAACTTAATACAACACTTTAAACTGATCACACTTGTAATACCACTAGTCATTCTTTCAAAACCTGATCTCATGATTTCATTGTAGTTGCACATATTTTCATTCCACATAATCATTGTGATATGTATTGAGAACATTTGGTTTAATCACCAAAACACAACAGTGATATCTTTTTTCCACTAGACATTAAACCTACAAACCTTGTTCATTTTAAAATCACTTTTACACACACACACACAATGACTATGAAAAAGTTCATATTTAAAACAAGAGAAAATGGTCAAAAGTAACATGCAAGAAAAAAAAATGCAGAAAAATATGACATTGACAGTTACAGAGTTTATAAATGAAGCATTGAACATTTGTTGAATCAAATTTGACTTTTTTGGCAAATTTTATAAAATAGTTGTACAATTAGTTAATAGTTAAAGTTCTCTACAAACTATTCTGGCTTGACAGTAAATAATACTCTAACATTTATCAGAAAGTGAGAAAGAATGGGAGCATGTGTATTTAAAAAAAAAAAAAGGGGGGTGGGGGGTGGGTTTAGCGTGAAGCAAAAAAACAAAAAAAAAAGTATTTTATTTTACAACAATACTGTAGTTGCTTGTGAAAAAAAACAAAACAACAACCTGAAAATGTAGACCTGAAATTCACATTAATTATCAAGCCGGTCTGCAATGTTTGGCCATAAATTTATCAACATCACAGTGAAGCTCTTCATTGTTCAGGCACCGCGGGAAAAACCTTCTGGCATGACGAATCCAGGCTTGACATTGCTCTACAGCCTACCACACCATCTTCAGATATAGCTGCACACATTGAGATGTTTCCCCCATGTTGTCCAGGCACTTGGATGGTTGCCCTTTGGCCAATAAGGTTACGTCCATGGCGTCTGGTTTTTGCCAGATTGAAACCGGCCTCATCAACAAAAATATACTTGATGATTCACAGCAGCGTCCCGCTCCATCACCCTCTAAAATAATAATTTGGTTAGCTCCTTTACAAATAATAGTTGACCTTGTTAGTCAGTACTGTAAATTGGATGTCATGCAGTACACCAATTTAGTGTTGCACCTGAACATATTCTGAACGCAGTCGTTTTACCCGGGCATGGTTTCTCCCAAAAGGCACCCAGTAAATTTGTTTCATAGAAACCTGGTGCTTCTTCAAAAAGGCGGGCAATAGTTGGAAGGCTAATTGATGGCACATTGGCAAAGCGGTCATTGCTGTTCTCAATAGCCTGCTTGATTTCAGACAGCCGTATGTCATTCCTTGCCCGGACCATTTTCACCACAGTTAACTCCTGCTGGTCAATCAAAACACGCGACCACCACCAGGTCGGTTCCTGTTAATTCTGAGAGGACAACAGTATGCTGTCAATATTTTACTACTACAAATAACAAACTGTGACAATTACATGTTGTTCTTCTATACAGTAATGCCATTACTGGAACAGTACTATATTGTAAAAGTACAGTGAAATTACTGTAGCAGACTTACCGGTTTTCTTGGCGAAAAGTTCTGATGATAGAGCCGACAGTTGACCTTTGGAAGTTAGGCTGAACTAACCTGGCAGCCTCTGCCATGGTAAGACCTTTGTTAACCACATGGTCAGCAATGATGGCCCGTACTTCATTAGAGATGATGGTGCGCTGTCTTCTGTCTACATTTCTCTGAAGACCACCTCTTTGTTGAGGAGCACCACCACCTCTTTCTCTTGGTCCATGTCCACCTCTCTGTTGAGGAACAACACCACCTCTTTCTCTTGGCCCACATCCACCTCTCTGTTGAGGAGCACCACCACCTCTTTGTCTTGGCCCACGTCCACCTCTCTGTTGAGGAGCACCACCACCTCTTTCTCTTGGTCCATGTCCACTTCTCTGTTGAGGAGCACCACCACCTCTTTGTCTTGGCCCACACCCACCTCTCTGTTGAGGAACACCACCTCTGTGTCTTGGCCCATGTCCACCTCTCTGTTGAGGAGCACCACCACCTCTTTCTCTTGGCCCACATTCACCTCTCTGTTGAGGAGCACCACAACCTCTTTGTCTTGGCCCACATCCACCTCTCTGTTGAGGAACAACACCACCTCTTTGTCTTGGCCCACGTCCACCTCTCTGTTGAGGAGCACCACCACCTCTTCAATGCAAGTTTCCGCTCTCTACAAGTCTATCCTGCTCCATGTTTGAACATTGCAAAATCTCACACACAGTTCTACTTATATGGTATCTAATTGTGATCATCAGGTGAAAATAATTAGTAATTGGTCTTTCTTGACTGAAAGCTCTTGCAGCAATTTGTAACTTACAAATTATCAGACAACAATCAGACAAGTTGAAAATCTATGGACATAATAAATGATTCATTGTTTAAACATAAAGATCAGTTGAATTAAATGATAGACAAATGTATTAAACTGAATGATAAGAGATGCAAATCAAAAGTTTGATAGTAATACCTTTATGAAAGGCAGTTACTGTGAATAAAACATTTATATAGATGAAACACTTATTTTGTGTAGTGAAAAGGATATTTTGTGATTATGTGTATTAACACAATTGAAAATATTCTGAAATGTTTTAAAAAGTGCATTTTTGATGATCTGTTGTGATATAAATACTAAGAGTTTTGAAAATGTACCAATTGCTTGTGAAAATTGCGCCAAAGCAGTTTAAAAAAGCTGTAGCATAAGATCTGAACACATATTAGCTGTGTTTACATATGTATAAATATTTTTTTAGTGTGAGGCAGAGATAAAATTTCATCCAAATGAAATAAAATACAGAAAGTCTTTGGAGATGTGTCTGGACATCTGGTAGCCATCTCAGAGTAACTGGAGCAACGCCAAGGGTACTCAAAAATTAAAATGACTTCATTATGAAGGTGTACTCAGAGTGAATATAACTCTGAGTCTGCATAGCCAAGTTTATCCAACCCTCAATGTAATGGCAGTTTGGATTCCTCGAAATTCCAGAAGCCAAAGTTCACTCACAGGAAACCGAAGACACCTCAAGCTGTAAATCCACATACTTTAAACAATAAAAATACATTTATCCTGTGGCTGTCGTACTGGTGTTATGAGAAAAATATGAACCAATTCCAGTGTTTATTTATATAAACGACACATATTATTGGACATTAATTAAATAGCCACTTAGCGGAGATGAAACAGTACTCAAAAACTCTCTCCAGTGTGTCAAAATGGACAGTCCATTAGACAAATAGTATGAAACGACTGAAGAGCCGCATGTGTAGATGAGAGGCCTGACGAAGAGCCATATTGTCACTGTCGGAAGCTTGACAAACACATTATGGGAATAAACTCTTGGACTCAATCCATTTTGTCAATTCGGCTGTTGAAACAGTTCACACAAACACATGCTCAGAGTAAAGTGAGGTCACGCAGGTGTCAGTTCAACTAGCTACCAGATACTGGATAGTCAAAATCTCTCATGTTGGACAATTGCATTGGATTAAAAAGAGTCGGGACGCAGTGTATTATCCCACAATAATTAGTCTCACAATGGAAACACTGGTGTAGCTATGGTTAACTGCACACCAAGATCTTGTTTTGGTAAGACGTCAGATTATCTTCTGATATGTTACATTCAAAGCATAGTCATTTATTACATTACGTTACATTATATTACTTTTGGAAATACTAAAACAGATATAATACACAATGGCTGCATGTGGAAAAACATATACTTACAGTACATGACACCATGAGGCAGAAGTTATATATTGAAAATATTGTTCCAAGTAGCTCTTTCTTGTTTAAAAATATTGTTGTTTCTCATTATGAGCTGTGCCATGTACACCTGACAATACAAATTGCCTATTTAAAACAATGTCTTATACTTACGTACAGTGACTGTAATTGCAAACCTGACTGAGATATTGACAGGAAAACAGACTGCTGGGAATAAATGGACCTGCGACTTGTTTTTCAGCGATTGTAAACAGGGTTACCATCGGCAGCTCGCAAAGGAAAGCAGACACAAACAGTCTGCTCTGAACAGGCTGCACGAAGATTGAAATCTCCTTTAATGATCTGCTGTAGTTGAAATTGTCTGCTACAGCTGGGCTAAAGCAGGAGAGAGCTTGACAAATAAAGAAGCTCAATGAAAGCAGAGTGTCTGTCAGTACACATTGCCACGATTCTGGTTGGATTTGCATAATTATCAAGCTTAGTCGAGATATAAGACACAATATAGGAAAATTTACTTTTAAAGGTACCAGCTAATAAAGAATATCCCTCTTGAGGGCTGAAAGTAAACTCGACTGTCGCATCCAAACCCTGTAATTTTTCTGACACATCAACACCTTTGAATGCGGTGTAATTTTTCACGAGCTAGAACCGAGAGTTTGTTTCCTGATGACCTACAGCTGCAATCAGTTCAATCAAACACTTTGCCTTTATTAGGAGTCCAAAGATGTCCTGAAAACAACCCTGAATGATGTGTTTAGAGGGCAATTAATGGCACCTGACTGTTTCAGTGAGGGACAAGCAATTCCTGCCGCAATCCATCTGAAGTAATTATGCCACGGGGCTGAAAGAGCCATTTCTTCTCTCCCCACCTCTCGCGCAGACAGAGGAGGCTGCCGTGATGGAGCGGAGTAGGACAAAGCCAAGCGTTCTCTCCAAATGATCCACTACCGTGTTTAACGGCTGCTTTTCTACTTTGTAATATTAATGAAGTTCTCCACTTGGCATCCTCCACCTGTGCTCCTGAAGAGCTTCCTGAAGAGGATGAGAGGAAAAGGCAAATGGCACAGATGAAAAAAGTAACGTTGTGATACATTTTTCTTTCCAAAATATTTGGTGTCAGCTATTTATCAGGAGAAGCCAGTAAATCATGGATGTACGAGTGAAGATCGAAAGCAATTACCATTAGGGCAGTGGTGGTGCGCACAGGCTCCCTGTGCCCTGTGTCTGAATCTCAATGCTCTTCAGAGTGTGTGTGTGTGTGTGTGCACTTTAAGCATGCGATCAATATGGCCAAGCGGTTAGCGTCCAAGAACTCCCTTCAAGTGCTTTAGTACAGCGCAGCCCCGGACCCTTCCTCCACAAAAAAATGTCAATTAATTTCAGCGTCGACTATTCTGGGGGAAAAATTGTTCTTGTGAAACATTATTGACATACTTTAACCCACATTTCCAGCATCCAAAGCGAGTCAATTCTCATTTGGAGACAGCAGTGATGCTTTTCCCCATGGACTGTCCATGTGGCAGGATTACGGAGGTTGCCGGTTGGGGTTATAGGGTCGGAGGTCACAAGGCTACTCCTGGTCCAAGGTCAAGGTGACAGTGGGATATCAGACCGGCCCTCATCTGCTTCGGTAGCTTTGTAGCCAATCAATACCATTAAAAAGTCTGACTGATCTATTGGTCTGCCCCTCCTCTTCCTCCCTTTCCTCTGTGTCTCTCTTTCTATGTTCACTTGAAATCATTCATTTCTCCTCTTGTATTATTCTGACTATGTTACAGGTCTCATCTAGATAAAGCCCGGGAGCAGATGGACAGCCCCGGCAAGATCGGTCCTGTATTGTTTAAACAATGTTTTATTAAGCCTCTGCTCTCTTTAATATTTACATTGGTGCATTTGAGAGTCTGAGGCAGCATGAAGCAATTACACACATGACCAAGCCAATAGCCACAGAAATAGCGAAGGCCTTTATCATTGCGGCGAAAAGAATATTAGCTATTCTCTGGCACTACCACAGATGTAGTTTGCATTTCAATTAAACAGGAGGAAAATACTGGTCTTTTCTTCAAAGTCTATGTCAATCGTTACAGCAGCATAAAGCGTGGAGGGCAAGTTGGGTCTCAGTGCATTGTGGTGGCATATGGAATTAAACAAGCAGGGAAACACAAAAACATACACCAGTGTCCGTCATCTTCAGTTGTATTGTACACATTAAGTACAACTTCATCTGAAGCCTCACCTGCACTGTAGAATCACATCTTTTCAGTGTTCTTAATGTGACATTCCATAATATAACATTATAAATACTAGTAAATTACCTAATGTTTAGATGTAACTGTTTATATGTAAGTTATAATCTTAAACATTTAACCTAATTATTTTCACAATATAATTTTGGTATTATTTTGTACAGAACAATGTATTACAAAATCACTGCTTCGTTATCGGATGCCCGTTTGAAGTGTTTAATCAATGAGGTTCAAGCTTCCAGGGTCAGTGGAGATATGGAAAATGTAGTTACCCATTGAGATCATGTGACTGATCATAGCACTGACATAAACATTAATATAATAATACATGCCATGTTTGTTAAGTATTGTCGAGTGCACAATAGGAAGCAGAAGCTATGCTTCATGGGCATCAAAAGTGTAAACAGGGTTATGCTTTGTTTTAAGGTGATTTTGTTACAGTGTAATTACTCAAATCATTTCCTCTTTGAATATAACATCTATACCAACTGAATTGAAATTCATTGTCTGCAAGTCATGCCAACACTTATGTTTGTACAATGGTTGTGCACCAGGGTTGTTCCTGAATTAAAGTAAATGCAAAAATATATACTCTGACTGTAATTTTTTTACTATAAATGCCAAATCAAGACAAAATTAGAACTTGAAGTCTGTATGTATAGTGTGTAAAGTGTAAGCATTAAGCTATATCTTCAATTTACATGTAATTTTGTGGCTGTCTTGCAGGTGGCTGCACAAGTCTATCTCATGCTACAATTACTCCAGAGCACTCATAGATCTAAGACGATTTTCAAGTGCTACTTAAGTTACGATGCTTTTGGGAAACAGCCTGTAATTCTAAGATGATCCATACGATCATTTCAACGATTTATTTTGGCTTACAGTGCTTATGGGAAATGCAGCCCAGAAGGTTTTGTTGGTTAAATAAGTGCTGAGCGACCTGGATTGATACTTCAGCTTCAAAAAGAATTATGTGTCCATAACACATGACACATTTCCCAACAGAGAGTGAAATATTTAGCTCCCTCTTCTCCAGGACTTCAGGGAGCGTTGAGGGTTGAGTATGTGTTGCTTTGATAATCAAATTGCCGTGCTCCTCCAAAACACATTACGGAAAGTAATTGCATGAGTTAGAGGTAGAAGTTAGTTTCTCCTGTGTGCTGACAGTGCTGCAAGCGTGGACTGGAATCGGCCCGTGACGACAGATACGAGGTTGGTTGTGTGATAGAGTGTAAATGTTCGTGTGTGTGTGTGTTGTGAAATTGTTTGACAGGGAATTTGAGACAGCAAGACATGGCTCTGAGGAATGTGACACCCTTTGTGACCCGTCATTTATCAGACAATAAACAGCAGGTCATGTGACCACAACCCTTCCATTCCTATTGGCCTCTTAAGCTGATTAGTATGCAGGTGAGAGTGCGTGGCCTCAGCCCCCCATGTTCACTCCATGGAGCCTCCATCACAATGAATTATCGGCCTTAGCAGTGATCAATTCGAGCAAGCCACTTCCTTAGCACCAGATAGGGGGCAAGAGGCTCGAAGAGTGGGTGGAAAGTTTAACATTTTAGAGTAGCACATTTTCTGCAAAAGCATCACAATAATGGATGGATACAGAGAGAGAGCGAGACGGAGACGGAATGGGTGAGAGGGTGGGGAGAGACACCAGATGTGCTCCGTTTCGGAGCGACTCATTGGATGGCAACAGCCAAGCGTGGCGTGTAGCCTGAGGTGCTAACAGTAAATATTACAATATCACAAGATTCTGCCTGCAAACACCATTTTGTGGTCTCTGAGTCAATTCCCTTTTCTCCCTTGGTGTTGAGCGTTGATGGAACTAACTCTGTGAGAAAGAAAATATATACACCATCCCCATATTTCAAATGTAAAATGCACCGAGAGCTTCTTTGCTGCACATTAGAGTCAACTTAAGTCATGATGCAACTAAGAGTAAATCAACAAGCCACCATAAGGACAGAGATAGCACTTTTAAGGCTTTCTGAGGAATAATGGCAATGCTGGGATTCATGGGATTGCATTTGGCTTCCTGTGGTGACAGAGCTTTTTTTGTCATTTGGCAAAGAGCAGTAATGTCGTCCCACCATGGGTGCCCGGCAGATGGGCTCCTGTGTAGAGAAATGAGCCGGGAGCAACCTCTATCACTTCTGCTCTCTCTCTGACTTTTTCCTCTCTCTCTGTCTATCTGGCTCTCTCCCTGAGCCCCCTCCCTTTTTCATGTCCTGGGGCTGCTGTATCTCTTCTCTGAGCTGTGACAGTGGGAGCTCTGTGGGAGGTGAGTTGGTCAAGCCAGCCCCAGATGCAGGAGCCCATCTCAGGCTTGTGCTACCGGAAAATCTGCCTCTTCACGCTCTGCTGAGTACACACACTAGCTCTGATGAAAAAGCACCACGGCTGAATCTTCTGGTGGAAAAACATATACCTTGTGATGCTGGCTAGAACTAGCCAGAGGTCCTTTCACAGCAGTGTGTGGGTTCAGTCTCCAGTCTAGCCATAGGTGCGCCTCACACCCCTCGCGGCCTTTCAGTTAAGCGTGTCTTTCTCAATTCTCTCCCAAATATCCACTGCAAGTCTCATGTCATGCATGCGCAGACCACCTCGGCCTTACAGCATCTGAACCAGATTTCCACACGGATGCTATAAGCAGAAAATCCATATACTCATATTGTTATTTGGACAACCCCATCACCAGTTTATGGATTAAAGAGCACAGTTACTAGAATTTCATTTATATAAACCCAATATAATGTAACACTGTGGCCATAAAGCTCTAATTTCTCAGTCCTTTGGCAACTCCAGTAGATTTCTAATGATTTCTGAGTGCAAACAGTTACCATCCACTATTTCACCATACATTTGGAATTCATTAGTACCATTTATAGGTTTGTCACCAAGTCAAGTAATTGAAAGTTTTTTCTTCTTGTTTGGGAACGGAGCTTGTAAATCTGTTCCAAAATTGTATGCATCTCTATACAAATTGAACCAGATGTGTGTTTGGGAATCCCCATTTTAAATGCAATTATATTCCATTTATAGTTTATATTATAGATGTTTAGATTGTATTCCATTTATAGTTTCCATTTATAGGGAAGAGTTGATCCAATCTTCTGTATTGGTCCAATGTGGATGTTTTTATTGGATCAAGTATCGGTCAGCCTTTTAAAGACATTCAGTAACTTTACTTGGGGAACAGATTATTAGGTTGTTAAAATAACTAGTGCAGTAGGTTGTTAAACTGAAGTTCACGGAAACTCTTACCTCCACTGCTGCTGTCAAATGACATTCTCAAATCTACATTCGTGTTACATAAAGGTCTGTGCTTTTGATTAAAAGGACTGTAGTTTATTTGTATGGTATACTATGTTGTTGTAACTTAGTTTGTAGATCGGGAAGAAGGCGGCGGGAACCGGCAAACATTTAAGATTTTAATAATAAAATAAACAATCACAAAATAGCGCAACAGCCCCTCGCGGACGACTGTCGTGCACAAACGAAACCAAAACACAAAATAAAGGCCTGGTCCTCTCTCGTCTTTCACTGTCGTCACTCCTCCTTTGTATCCTTCCGGGAGCTCCTCCGTGAGACTTGAGACCAGTGAGTGCTCATTATCAATTACTCCACCGGCCTCGCTCCGTTCCCACGGCTCTCGGCCCCGCCCCTCTCATCACAGTTGTGTATTTGTTTTCTCCTTATTTATAATGGAGCAGTGTGTAGTTAGCAAATTAATGAGGTTGAGATAATTTAAAACGATCAAGAACAAATATAGTACTGGCATTGGATTGGCATCGGTATCAGGAGATACTCAAGGGTGTATCAAATATCAAATTTATGTTAAAATAGAAACACAAATATTATTCTATTCAGCAAAATTCATTATTCATTTTAAAGTCATTATTAGTTGTTCCTTTCTGAACAAGGTATTTGACACACAGTTGAAGTAACTCTCCAGCAGTTGTTTCAATAAATCATTATTTGTAACCTCACAAATGTAGCTTGGAGTGTTCAGTCTTGACAGTCATGTAGTCACTATAAATCAAGACTTCTCACCGACACACTCATAATCACACTCTTCACAACAACAGCACAGTAACCTCAAGAGTGCTTTGTAGAAAAGAGTGTCTCAAAGGTTTAATGCTGAGCCTTCACACACAAACACAATTTCAACCCTCCTTCTCTCATTCTTTCTCATACTCAAGTTCACACAAAAAGTCTTTTGTGATGCAGTTTTCTTTTAAGCACCTTACCTGCTCTTTTTTCATTCTTTTAATATGTATTTTTTTGTCACAGATGAAGGAAAGAGTTTACAGGCACAATTTGTTTCAAAGTCAAACCTGTCTTCAAAATCCCGGTCGAGCCCCCAAATTTTTTCCTGGCCCTTTCTTAATTGATGATTCATGATGTTTTAATGCGATCAGTGTCCAAAGCAATCGTGGAGATAAGTGGTTGGGGAAGGAGGGTTTTTGGAGACGAGACGCCCAGGGTCCTGAGGTCAACCTGTTAAAGTTTCATTTCAGGAAATAAGACCAGAGTCAGCAGTCTCTCTTCAGCAGTGTCAGGCGACTATGGCAGCTTATCAAATTCCCACGCCTTCTGCTTTAAATTACAAATCACTTCCACTGCAGAAACCTTCTTTATTACTCCACAAAGTGCTTATGCTTCAATACAAATAATGGTTTGATTACTTTGTTGTAAATTAATCTAATAAATCAAATTCCTTTTGACTTTTTGCACAGAGATCAAAATGAGTCTAAGTCAAATTTAGGAGCCATACCTTGAATGCTATACTCCATTCATCGATATCTCTTGGGTAGTATAACATATTTAGCACTTAGCTTGTGTGTGTTATGCATACATACGCATACACGATTTCCTGACTTACTGGGCTTTGACAAAGACAAGGACAAAACATACATTGCTATGCAGATCCTGACTCTCATACCCATGACATGGGACTCATTATTCAACATGCAAGCACTTTCTGACTCCAGTATCTAATCTAGTGTCTTACACATATTCATGAGTGGTAACACGATGCTGTAAGCATTTACACTAACATATGGTCATTTAAGTGTCATTACATGCTGGTTACATCACAAAAGTAAATCCAACCAGTATGCAATCAGGTTAGTCTTCATTTATGCAATCTGAGTACAATTCAGCTAACAGTGTTTGTTTGTAAAGGAATGTTTGAAATTCATACACCTGGACTTATTGTGTGTGTGTGTGTGCGCGCGCGCGTGATGGATATACAGTATGTATGTTAACAGGCACCATGTCCCTTCCGGAGGGAGCACTCTTTTTATAATGCCTCTATATATGAGCACACACTCCCTCTCGCTCTCTTTTTTTGTCTCTCCTCTCTCAAACTTGCCTGAGGGAGATCTAGTCAGGCCCACATGGTGCGACAGCAACTGAGGTGTGAAAAGTACCAAGCAGAACAATCGTACGCGATTTAAGCTCGGTTAAAGTTCATTACCGCCTCCTGATAATCTGGAACTTCAATAGAGTAACCTAAGAATTTAATGGATGTGCAACAGGATACAAAGCAGGGGCTCGATGGTCGAGGCCAGGGACAGCTGATGAAAACAGGGTAATTTTAATTGATGATGTACCCCTTACATCTTCCCATGGGCCTTTTTTATACAAGTGTTTGTTTGCGCCGGGGCGCTCAGTACAGCTGGACAGCGAATTACCATACATCTTCCTTTTCACTGCGTCTCAAGATGGAGAGGAGCAGGCAGGACAAAGACGGCCACGTGAGACACGGAGCGGAGGATGGACGAAATGCAGAAGCCGGCATGTCCACAGTTGCCCGCATCGACACTCACCAAAACAAAGAAAATGGACATCTACTGCCCCAGTTTAATAGCACGCTAATCCATCTTCTCTGAAGTCCTACTTTCCTGGAAGGCAATTCATTTAACCAGTGTTTTTCAGTATCCATATGAATTTGAATTTTGAATTTGCTGAACGTTCTGATTCAGATATCTGGTGAGCTTTTATAAGGATGCCAACCACTCCTATATGTCCCATTTCATCTCATTTGACCCATTCTTTCACTCCCATTAGCATTCTAATTTTAAGTACAGACGCATGTTCATTGGGATTACATGCTAGGATTATATGGATTACATGCTAACTCGAGAGCCTGCACCAAATTGTACAGTGAGGGATCTTTTTTTATAACCTCAGGCTTGTTATTGGAATTTCTGTTTATTTCTGCTTCTGATAGAACAGACACTGTAAAACCCATCTGAATCATGGGATTTTTATGTTGTTATGTTTGTATGTATGTGTTTGCTTTCTTGTTTCAGTGGGATGTAGTCAAGCTTAGGTTAGTTAAGTCCAGTTCAGTATATACCATCCCAGCTAGTCTTGCCCTGTCAGGTCTGACCCACAGTCCTCGCTCAAAGCAAAGGCTGAGGTGGTACCTAGGACGGGATGAGGACAAGCCACATGACAAAGTTATCCTAAACACCCTCAGAGCCGGCCGTGCCTCAAGGGGATCAATGGATGCTTAATAATGAAGAATTTATTCCGACTTCCTGCTGGAGTTATTGTATTCAGGCTTGATTAAAGGAGATGTTGCTAGAGAAGTAGTTTTCCAAATGAAACTTTATAACCTCGTTGGGAAAGATTTTTTGCACAGCAGCTAGTTTGTTAGCACAGCTTTTTCCTTTTCAATGAAAGTGATGAGTAAAACTAGATAAACAGACCTATAATCTGTTTTTATCTGTTAACTTTTTCAAACCTGTTTACAGTGAAACAAAACATGTCAGGGTTGGGCTAAAGATAGTCCTCCCGTAACGCCAAAGAATGCCCTAATTTCACAGCTACATTAATAAAATGCAACTTGTACTGCACGGTCATGGGGGACATGTTTTCAGTAGTGCTCTAATTGAAACGGTGGCCGCAGACAGCTTGTTTCTGCACTTGCTTGCAATGAACCATATCTGATTCGTCATTAAGTAATTATAAATGCTAATGCAAATAAAGCACCTTTCAAATGGAGCACCCCTTACGAGAAAATTAATCAAGTCCTGGCGACAGAGCAGCCATTGAGACTGGCAGCTTACGGACCGTCACTAGTCCTTACATGCTGATATGAAAGAGGAGACAGATCTTAATGATCTCTGGAGGATTCCATCATATAGGGGTTTTTATAAAAATAAGGGTCTCTCTTTCTTGTCCTTACTCTCTTTCAACCCCCAACCCACTCTTATGCTTTCCAGTTCACACACCTCCCTTTCTTCTCATGTGCACTTTTGCTTTTAATTTCATTAATAGGAGAGTGGATGAACTGCAGAGAACAAAAAGAAGTCTTTCTTTAAGAAAAAATGCAAAAAGCATTTAGCGAATAACAGAGGGAAGGGATGAGATTTCGTAAAGGAGGACTGAGAAGCTGCTGGCCATGAAAGGGTAGACTGACCCCCCCCCCCCCCCCCCCCCCCCCCCCCCCCCCCCCCCCCCCCCCCCCCCCCCCCCCCCCCCCCCCCAACCTTCCCCCACTTTCTCCTTCTGCTTTAGAACAATTAATACTAAAGCAGAAGCCCAAAAGAAAAGAGAAAATGATTAGCAATTATGACAACGTAATGACTAGAATAGTCAAACCTTTTTCCAAAAGATCTTGCTGCATATCATTTAGCCACTTTAGCATGACAATATAGTCTAGCAATACAATGACAAAACTCTCACACAAGAGAAATTATTAACATTGCCAACTTTACAATAACATTAAAAAAGTTGTTGTTCTATTAATTTTCATAACAATGTATGTTTTTAGAAAATATAGGTCCAGTACAGAGGAAACACCTATAGTTTAGAAGTCAGTAGACTAGTTAAGTTGATATTAAATCCCAGTAAACCCATTACATTTATGTTTATGAATTTATCTGGCACTTTCGTCAAAATAAATTAAATGTACCAAATGCCCTATGAAATATGCAACATTAGGGTCATTGGAAAAAGGTGCCTCTACCTACATTTTTGCAAAACCCACCAAAAAATGTACCGATACCAGGGGCGTTCCCTCCGAGGAGGGGGGACAGGGAGAGCTCGGGTAGAGCAAAAGGTAGCGATGTGTCAGTGGTATGGAGTGGGTATGTCCTCACATCGCAAAAATTTTACGGACACATAAATATATAATTATTACCACATTAACATTCGTCAAAAATTGAAGAGTTTGAAATATAGCATTAAAAGTATAAAAGTCACTCGTTTTTATAAAGTAACACTTTCAATCAGCGACCCGACGCGCAGGGGTTCAAGTTCAGCGGGATCACGTCCCCCTTCAAGTCCAGGTAGATTACCACCGTGAGCAGAGGAGGCTAGTAGGTGCCAGAACTGAGCTTTTCTGGGTTGTGATTGAGAATGAATGGGGGAAAGTCCCTGACGAGGAGGCAGTCTGTCGAATCCATGAGCTCGCCAGTAGTTGGATGCTATATTGGTGCAAGGTCACCGTACCGCCCGAGCCTCATGGGTCGTTGTGTTTTCGAGGCCTGCGGAGTCGTGTTTCGGCCTGATTTGACGGCAGCTTATTGCGTAATTCTACAGTAAGTACACATACCTCTCGCCGCTTGCGGACGATACCCTACGTTGTCGTGATAGGGGCTAGACATCCCCATACCTGAAGATTGGTCTGAACGCCGGGATTGGCGAGCGAGGGTCAGTGGTTCGAGTAGACGCACTGTCCGCGGGGCTGCCTGCACAGCCGCGCGCGTCTTGCGCGTACGCGTGCTTGTCATTGCGGCCACCCGTGGGACACGGGTGCTCCCGGGATCCGCGACGGACACACCCACAATGTGATCCTCGTTGCCTCTTCCACCGCCCAGCTGAACACCAGTTCCCCAATACAACTTATTGGTACCCTTTGCCCATACGGTGGTCCTTTCAGGAGTACACGACCTGAACCCCCCATGAACCTTTCTTCCCGTTGTCTTCCTCTTTGTTTACATGAGTTACTACATTACTGTTGTTCATGTTAGTTCCTGTTCGTTCCCAGTGCTACACTCCTGTTAACACACCCCCACTTTGATTTTAGAGTGCCATTAGTAAAGGTTGACATACCTCTTGCCGACGATAATAACTGCTTGTGATGGCTCTGTTTATCTTATTAGTTCCTGTTCACTCACGTAGTTAACACACGCACCCCTCCTGCCACCCCCCCCCCGACTTTCTAAAATGTTTCCCCGTATTGTTACATGTTCTCGCTTCCCGTTCTCTTTTGCCTTACCCTTCCCCGGCCGGGGTAACCCCCCTCAGACCGCCGGCGGGCTGCTTTCCCCACGGACGCTGCCGGGCGTCCATGCATGTCAATGGAATTGGTCAACTAACGTGTCCCTCTATCTATATCACTAACTCGTCTAACTATAGATAAAATAGATTTAGTGCACTGGAAGCGCCAATACCGTATTAACCATTTTTATACGCGACGGTTTAAAGTCACTATGATTTTACTGCGATTAATGAGACGATGTTAAATCGCAACAGTGTTGCATACACAAAATTCAAGAATGAATTCACAAATAGTGTAAAACTGTGCACGTTGCAGTAGGAGTGCAATCTGTAAAAGTAATTGCGTATATGTGAAGCCCCAAACAGGGGCTGACAGTAATGGAAGTGCGTTGCAATACACAGCAGGGGGCAATCCCTAGGCTTTATTCATTGACATAAATAGCAGTTAAAATACTTTCTTGGTAAATAAGAATCACGTTAAAGTGAGCAATTAAATGTAAATCAAATTTAAGGAGAAAAATAAGAAACCAGAAGCTATTGACACTGCCAGGGCATTAACGTTATTACGAGAACATAAATTGTGAATTATAATGTTGTTAGAATAGAAAAAAGCAAGAGTAATGCTCACAGAGTCAACAAGAGCCCGCATCATAAACATTATAACAGGCAACTAGAGAAATGCACCTATCGCGGGACCCAACGCAAGAGAGTTTGGCGCGGACCACATTGAGGCGGCTGGTGAGAGTAAGAATGGTGTGTGCGGGATGCGGGAGAATATGGGTGTACTCACTCTAGGCAATCTTAACTGTGCCCGAGCACGTTTGACCCCCAAAGCCCCGTTCGTTTCGGGCATGGTTCGTTAAGACATCCCTGGCTCGTTTGGAAGAGGTGGGCCAGAGCACGGTTCAGTTGGGCTCGGGCACGGTACACATGTAGTGTGATGGCTAACCGCCGGGGGCTGAACTTTGATACCTGCAGCCGATGGCGGATAATATATTGTGAAAGGGGCCGTGTGTTACCGCGTCCCCAACGACTCAAAATAATAAACCAAAGTTAACAAAACGATGCACTCCACTGTGCTGAACAAGAGCGCTTCTCTGCTGTCTTCACGTGCTATCGGAAACTTCTGTTCCAATTATAGAAGTAATGTGGAGCAAGGGTTCATTAATATAATATTATATATATATAATATATAGTATATAATATAATTATAAGTAATATCTGCTCCTCATTTTAAATAAACACACCGCACGACCAATGATCTAATACAAATGTCGCACGAGTGCACTTTCCAGCTAAAAGGGACCAAGACTGGGCTACAAAACATATACAACAAAACTTTTGATCCTTTTCACACAAAACTATCATTGATCATAGTTGCTTTTTGTTTATTTTTGTGTTGGTTTGGTTTTGTGAATAATACATTTTACATTTGCCATTACAGCCCAGACTTTTCCACGTAGTAACTGCTCCAGGGTCCACCTGGTATATCAAGTGTAATGAGTAACCATAGACACACAAGATCTCAATAAACACAGGCCCATGGCATGTTCTTCCCCCCAGCAAGCATAGTATTCACATTTGCTTTTTTAATCATTTTCAGTTCGGTTTAGAGTAGGGTTTAGTGTAGGTGTTACATTATTGATAGCATTAACTTTTTAGCTATCTCACGAAAGCAAACCAACATCAAACATCAAGAAAGCACGTAATATCTTTTGCAGGATGAATTTGTACCAAAGACGCCTGCATGGATGTAGATTTTATATAGGTAATACATTTCCGCGTGTTCAGATATATCCGATACAAGTCAGGACACATTCCAGTGGACTCTCATGTTGTTTATGTATTGAGTATGTAGTAGACAACTATAGATAATAGTCATCCGCCAGCCCTGACCCCGGTCTTTGAAGATATTCCTGCCCTTCTGCTACTCATCTCTGTTCGTGTCGGTCGTGTAGCGGTGATAAAGATGTTGGTTACGTGTATGCCAGAAAAAACCTGCACACACAGAATGTGGTCCGCCACGCAGAAAGCACACACACACACATAAGGCATGCAGAATCACACTGCATAATGACACTTCTTATCAAGCCTAGAGCTATAACCCCTCTCTCTCTCCTTTTTTCACAGCATTGTCAAAATGGTTTTGCACAATCCAACAGGGGCATTGTGTACTCTTCTCCTCCTGATCTGAAAGTTACATAAAACTTAGACTTCTTTGGGCTTACCTGAGATCAAATATGTAATTTTATCTCTTGTCCTCTTCTTAGAGGTTAGGTTACATCTCTGTGGATCAAGTGTGTCAGGGACTTGTCCTTCAGAGCAACACACCGCAGTTAACGCAGGGTAGGAAAAAATACCAGTGGTGTGTGTATGTGATGGTAGTTAAATAGCATCAGTGTAGTAAAAACTCAGCAAAGATGCATAGTCCTGGCAGATAGTCACCCTCACTGCCACTTATTGAGTCCTACCTGCCTACCTCACATTGAACTTGCCCTTAGGATGTGTCAGTCAGATGGTCGAGTCGAGGTGGTTGAGTAACCTTCAGCATTTCACCAGTAGGACTGACCGGCCATTCACTGGAGATCAGGATCTCTGTCTAGACTAAAGAGTAGAGTAAGGCAGAGACATGTTACCAGGAGAAGGACTCTTGACACACACATACACATTTGTTAATGTATCCTTGTTGGGACTTTGCATTGACTTCTGTTGTTTTATATTGATATTTTGTCCCTCTAACCTGTTACCCTGTGAAAGTGGGAAGTGAAAGTGGTGTAAGAACTACAAAAGCTACTCTTTCACAATTATTTTTCCTGCAGTTTTCACCATTTTTTTTTACATTTCAGTCACAAATTGTCATACCACATTGCAATTATAAATACCAGAATACAATATATGTGACTTTTATATTTCATCTCCCAAACTTGTTGATTAATATTTGGGCTTCTACAAAAATTGCATGTTTTTAATGTCTACACTCTAAAAAATGCTGGGTTAAATAAAACCCAGTGCTGGGTAAAACAGGGACAAACCCAACAATTGGGCTGTTTTGACCCAGCGGTTGAGTTAAATGTTTAACCCAACCTTCTGGGTAGTAACCCAACCGCTGGCTCAAAACAACCCAATTGTTGGGTTTGTCCATATTTTACCCAGCACTGGGATGTATTTAACCCAGCATTTTTTTAGTGTATAAAGAAGTATTTCAATTTATATATTCACCACCAGTCATTTTCCTTACTAACGGTCTAGGTGGTATTGTGTTTCCTATTCTCTTTCATCAGGTTGAAGATACTCAGGATAGATGGGATTGTTTGTTTTGAACAACTGAACATTATAAATGCCACTTTTTAGAAACACCTGTTTTCGTTACTTTCATTAAAACAGGTACATAATTAAGATATAGTCTAAAAATATAGCCCTTCGAGCTCCAAAATATGAAACTCATTTAAGATGTGCAACGTTTTTGCTCTCAGTGTTTATTTAGTATTGTGGAGGGGTTACTCATTAGTTGGGCTATCGTATGAAAGGGAGATGGATTTGGCAGTGAAGAACAAACCCCTGCTGCTCCGGAAACATCGTTTGCTGGACACATCAATTTGTTCCTCTACAGAGAGCTGGGAGCAATTGGCAACGTTCCAGCTCTCTTCTCCCCCTCTCTCTCTCTTCCCCTCTCTCTCTCCCTTTCTCTCTCTCTCATCTACATATCTTTGTTATCAGGTTGGTTTTTGTGCGAGCGTTCGGAGGGTTATCGTACCATCTGGACTGAGGCTCCTCGGCGCCTCTCACAAATTAAAACCCAACCTGTAAAATCAGCAAAAGAAACAATAAGCACCTTTAATCTCACACTCCCTTCACCTGCTTTTCAAAAGGAAAAGAAAGGCCTTTTATTAATTAGACTGGCATCAAGCGGCCGTACATAAAACAATGTCGCTTTCTTTTTATTCTTCTCTCCCATATAATGACTTCAGGACTGATGGAAAGGCCTCTTTGAAGATGACATTCAAATCCTGACATTTGAATTATTTTGTGTGTATCAGAGTGTCGGGCCTTTGTCAGGCCTGTCGTGGTGGTGTGTGTATGCAATGGCAGGCTATCTCTTTGTGAACCACTGCTGACTGGGATTGTTTATACACCTGGGGGACTTGGGATTGTTTTGTTTTTCTAAGCATTCATATCAAGAGAATTTTATGACATGGTAAACTTTAACAACTGCTATTTTGGGAAAACAACAAAATATATTTTTAAAGTGGTACATTTCAACTTGAAAGTTTTAGTCATAATGTATATTCCTTCTTTTCGATCATTTTTGAAGTCTAGGCAAGGACTAAGTGTTAAACTGTGTCTCCACATCAAATTCGGCCTCAAAATTCGTTAACCTTCAGGAATCAAAATATCCTTATTCTCTGTAAAATATGCATCAGGAAGATTTATTGTCTATCGGTAAGTGACTTGCAATGCTCAACACAAGCCACCCTTTGAAGATTTTTTTTTCCTTTTTTGCCTGTCAAAATTATGATCTAAAATCAGAATAATCCATCATGTTGTCGTGTAAAGAATTATGAAATGCTCTTAGGGAGAGTGTATTCTTCAAAGAGAGGTAAACTGACGTTTAACAAAGGCATTTTAAAGTCAGCATTAACTAGACTGCAAGGTCTGCAGAAAAGCAGAGGAAGGTAAAAAAAATTGTAGAGCAAGACACATGGTTTTCAAGTCTCTTAGTCCATAAATTGTAATGACCACTGGAAAAATTTGGATTTAAAACATGCTAGGACAATGGCATAGTTTGTTAGTTTGTTTCTCTTTTTTGTATATTAATTTAATATCCATGGGAGGTATATATAATAAATAAATAATGATTAATTGTCCGAAAATTCTTCAGCAACATTTTATAACAACTATACGCTAATAAAGTACTTACAAATCATTAATAAACTATTAGTTAGTTAGTTTATAGTTTTTAAACTATAGTTAATACATTAATAAACTATATACAAATAGTGAGTTCTTCGTTCATTGTCACTTTAATTAACAATTATTATTGTTTAACCTCCTGGGGTCGACGGTGGCGCCGGCGGCATCACTTGCAGATTTTAATGATAACGTCTCAGGTTACTTATGTAACCATGGTTCCCTGAGTAGGGAACAAGACACTGCGTACTCTAGGGGTCACTATGGGGAACGCCTAGTCGTGACCCATGTCTGAAGCATACAATGAAACACCAACAACTCGTTGGCCGGCGACAGCCATGACGTCACTACCGGTGCGACTATAGTATAAATAGGCGCTGGGAGCACACATCATTCACTTCTTCGTCTGAAGCTTGCATCCGCAGCATGGCAAAAAACCTAGAGGACGCAGTGTCTCGTTCCCTACTCAGGGAACCATGGTTACATAAGTAACCTTAGATGTTCCCTTTCATGGGAACTTCGAAACTGCGTCCTCTAGGGGTCGCTATAGGGAACGGTATACCCACGCCACCATGCTGAGGGGAGTGCATGCCAAAAACCATGGCGAGCACTAAGTACCAAATCTACCATATTGCTATGGGAGTCGACCCTGGGAAGTTAGACGGCTGTCAGTGACGTTATTCCCTACGTCCAAAGGCCTAGGCTACATACCCCAAAATACTTACCTGTTAGGGCCAGACTCCTGGGCCCGGGGTAGAGCTCAAGGCTTGGAATCAGGAATAGATTCCTTTAAGGGAATACGACCAAGAGCCTAGAATCATACTAGTCTTGGCCTGTCACACATGGGCTACCGCACGTTTCTCTTTGTATGTGCTGCAGGAAACGGGTGTCAGTGAGAACACGACAAAGCCTGGTTAGAAGGGAGCTTACAGCTAGCAATAATTTACCTTGGCTGAGGGAGCACAAACCCAGCTCTTAACGAGAGGGGGCTCGACTTACAGCGTGATTGTAAAATCAGAAGGGTAAGCGTACTGCAAGCTAGCCAAACACTCAGCGCATCAGGGAGGTAGAGGAAGGGCCTAAATCGCCTGATGCTGCTTGTTCCAGGTGCTCTGGAGAAACAGAGAACTCAAACTTCTCATGTGAGAGGAGAACTCTGAATTCAGAGGAATAGCATTGCTCATTCCAGGTAACCCTTTGATTAAAAAGGGTGAGAGCACGGCTCAATACAACACGAGGACACAGCCCATGGAGCGAGGAATCCAACTCCTCAGGGAGGATTAACGCTCAAAAGAAAGCACAATGCTCACAATAACCCTCAATGGTGATGGGAGCGATGCTTCCAGAGTGTGTCGATAGAGAAACACTAGTTGAGTGGAGCCCAAGGTAACGGGGTCTAAACCAACTCAGAGAAAGGGAACGAGGTCAATAACGCGTAACCCTTACCATACAGGATTTCAGAAAAGTGGGCAAAGCATAACGTGCACACTTACCACTTATGTGGATTTTAGAAAGTGGGCAAAGCATAACGTGCACACTTACCAGCTATGTGGATTTTAGAAAAGAGGGCAAAGCATAACGTGCACACTTACAACTTATGTGGATTTGTAGAAAAGTGCGCAAAGCTTATGTGTGCACTTACCATAGTATTTGGATTAGAGTTTTCCAAGCATCTGTTTACATATACCCGGAAGTACTGGGCCAAACGGAAGAGGCAAGCTCAAATACAACCCTCAAAGTGAGGGGAGCGATGCTTCCAGAGTGTGTCGACAGAGACACACTAGTTGAGTGGAGCCCAAGGTACCGGGGTCTAAACCAACTCAGAGAAAGGGAACGAGATCAATAACGCGTAACCCTTACCATACAGGATTTTAGAAAAGTGGGCAAAGCATAACGTGCACACTTACCACCTATGTGGATTTTAGAAAAGTGGGCAAAACATAACGTGCACACTTACCACCTATGTGGATTTGTAGAAAAGTGCACAAAGCTTAACGTACTGCACTTATTTTAGAGTTTTCCAAGCATCTGTTCACAGCCAAACGGGAGAGGCAAGCTCAAATACAACCCTCAAAGGTGAGGGGAGCACTGCCCGAGACAGCATTTACACAGGAAGGTTCTCGTAATGCCACCTATACCTCCCGCTCGATGCCTCAGCAAGAGGGGATATCCTGGTGATCGGGAAGCCCCTCAGGGTGACCCAGATACGGTAGACCAGTCAGGGTAGCATGAAAGCGTAACCCCAGCCCGGACGTCCAGGAATTTTTGCAGTGATGCGAGGTTGTGGACTGATGTTCACGAAGGCTCCCGCAAGAGCCCGTGTTTGGCCGCATGATCCAGGAGGTATGAAGCCGAAACCCGGCTTATCGTACAGTCTGGACATATATCGACGAGTGAAATAAACACTGCAAGTCGAGCACCCAGTTTCTGAACCCAGCAGAGGGGGTGCCCATCGAGGACCTACCCTAGAAAGGGACAGAAACACACAGGTCCCGGGAAACACTGCAAAGAAACTAGCAGAAGGGTTATACACACAACCACCATCTCATTAGATACACACATATACATATTTATATATACATATATTTAGACAAGGATCGTACTCACCCACCACGGCTCCAGCGTTGGAGCTCTGTCCGGAAAAGCCTCTAGACCGGACCATCAGTAAGTTGCGGTTACTATGAAGCCATAGAACCAACCAAACTTAATAGGTCCATTATAGGAGACTATAATGCAGGAAATTTTCCACCTAACCTCGGTCAGGTGGAGGTATGGTGGTTACAGGGGAATTAGGAAGATGAAGATAAGGGCAGATGTAAGACCCCCGAAGGAAATGAGTAGATACTGAGGTATCACTCTGATCCGGACAAAAGCGCTGACGCCCTGTCTGGATCACATCCCTTGGGTCTTTTACCTACCTTCCTTTGACCAGCGATTCTTCCTACCCCTACCCGAGGGCAGGGGAGGAGCGCGAGCCGCGACACTAACCTTCTGAGCCAGTCTCTGATCCTCAAAAACTGAGACGGGCTAGGACCCCTGAGTTGTTCGGGCTCAGAACTGGACTTCATGAAGGCCGCTATACCGGTCTTTCAGCAGGTCAGCCTGATATGCTTAGAGCATCACCATCGTGTGCAACGAAGCGACAGCCCGACCTGCTGCTGCTACGTATGCATGACATCCGACGCGAGATTGTTTTTCAAGGAGGGGAGTCTTAGAGGAAAAAACGGCCTCTTCCATTCCTTCTCGATTTCTGTATGGAAACAGGAAGAAAGGAATGCTCACCTGAGCTGGAGGGTTATGGCATGAAAAATAACGTTCATCGAGATACTTTGCAACATCTCTTTCTTCACCCGCTTCACAGCAAGTAAAACCTCACCGTGGCGCGATCCATAATTTACAAAAGCTCATCATACACAGGGCAGGAATATTGGGAAGGCTCAGCTTCAGCTTCTCTGCCCTCCTCAGACATCTCCTGCTTTTCCTGGGCAGAACCCAGCAGAGCACTGGCCACTGGATCAGACAATGTTAATGAAATAGCATCATCCTCCAGCGGCTCACTCTCACCCACAGCCGACGATCGCGAGAGGGAAAAACCCCCTTCAAACTCATCGGCCAGATCAACCTGCGATCCCCACGAGCTCATTCCCTTCCGTGCCTCAGCAGCGGCGGGTCCTAAACCACGGGGAGCTGATGGCTGTCCCTCTTTCCTCAAAAAGAGAGACAAAAACGAGAGCGGAGCTTTTTCCCTTGGAAAAAACGCTCACAGTGCACGCCGATTGCCTCTACCTACTTACGGAAGGCATCGGGTTGCTCTTCGGCCCCCCAAAACAATAAGCATGAATCGTTGTGTTGTCATCACGATGTTTAAACTAAAACGTCAACACAGGGCACCACATCCTTAAACGCTTGCTAGTGATCGCCATAATGACGAAAATAGAGATCGCTTTACCACAGAAGCACGCTTCAAACAAAACAGTCAATGAAGACGAAGAAGAGAATGATGTGTGCTCCCGGCACCCATTTATACTATAGTCGCACCGGTAGTGACGTCATGGCTGTCGCCGGCCAACGAGTTGGTGTTTTTTCAATGTATGCTTCAGACACGGGTCACGACGAGGCATCCCCATAGCGACCCCTAGAGGACACAGTTCGAAGTTCCACGAAAGGGAAATGCAAAAGAGACGTACATGCTCCTTCAAATGTGATCGTACATATAAGAGTAATGCAGCATTTAAATCTGTAAAAGGTCTACTTTTATTTGTGTACACTCACAATATCAACAAAACATTGTGCTTTTGCAAAAAAAAGAAAATAAACAGGGTGTGCTTTTAAACTGTATTATCCGTGAAATATCTGTTTGAACGAGGTCACTAAAATTAACTGAAACTCAGCCAATATTTGACACACACACATGAGAGATATATCTATAGAAAGCTTAACATGTCTACTTTTAAACGAAGTAAGTCATGACGAAAACAAATATTATGTGACAAAGTAATCAGTATGAAGCCAACGCAATGTCAAGTCTTGGCCGTCGGCCTTCATTATCGTTAATGTGACCATGCCCATGCGCTCGCGCTTTTGATATTACAATAGTCCACGTGAGAAGCGCGCATGTAAATGCCCACATCACAGCAAACAAAGCAGCGAGACTTTTCCTCAAGTTCATCTTCTCTTCTGGAAGAAGACGCGCTGAGAGAAATAAGACAGAAAGAGGCGCTGAGAGGAATAAGCTTTGGATTTTCCTCAGAAGAACACGCCGGCTTGATATTCAGTGGAGGATATCATTTACACTAGTAAGTATTTTTTTATTAGCCTACTTGCATTAGTTGTTATTGTGTTACTGTGACATAATTTGTACATATTTTACTAGTTACTTTTCCAAACCACGATTCCTGACTAAATGTACAATCAAGTTAAACATTATGAAGATTCATTCACTGCATACATGTCTCACAACGCCAGGAAGTTTTTTATGTTCTATAAAATAGACAGCAACGATATAAAAGTAATGTGAGTTATAATGTTAATATGTTGAATGTTTTATACTCAGTCATTGGCATTCGTGATCGTCTGATGTGTAAACGTATCAAGTAAGCTGAAAATAAGTAATGCATCGACAGACATATACGCGCACGTCCTTTCTTATCAGTGATGCAATTTATTTATCAGCTATGCATCTTCTGGTAATTGCTAAGGTTTCAATTTTTGTTTAGGACTGTGGCTGCATCACTGGCATCTTGCACAAGAAAGGCACACGCATTTCGTTCAGTTTTGAGTTCGCTGGAAATCATACTGAGTAAGTGCACAGTATACTAATTGTACTTTTATTATGCTTAGACTATATGGTAATATTATTTGTGGTTGATAGTGTTAAAATGTAGTTTCTTTGTTATTGGCATTCTGTTTTCTCATGAAGCTTGTAATAAAATAATTGGTAATTGGTAATAAGGAGTGAATAATTCTCACTTTAGGGGTTACACTTTATTTTGATGTCCTTGTTACAGTGTAATTATACAATAAGTATGAAATATTATGTAAGTGTAGCGAATCAGCTCATGTGAAATATGAATAATTAATCATAACTATTTATAATTAATTATGAATATTTAGATCTGCTGTAGATATTTAGCGGACCTCTCAGGGTCAACTGTCTTGTCAAATCTAAGAACGTTAATTTCCTGTTTAAAGGAAATAACCTTCTTACTGTACAATTCTACAAAAGCTTGTAGCATAAATCTGCACGATTAAGTGACTCCAATTATGAGCAAACAATGAACAAATGTCAAGTGTGATACAAGTAAGACTTTATTAACTACATAAAACCTTAAACTAGTCTAACATACTACATAAAAAACACGTAATCCATAACAATTTGGTCCCTCGATATCTCTTTTTGCCGCCTTGAAATCTTCTCAGTCTCCTTAAAGTGTAAATACAGCCGGGAAGTAAGAAAACACACAGTCAAATGTATCCTCAATACTTCAATTTATGCATAGAAATACAGATATTATATAGGCACATGTCGAGGGGAGTTTCAACCCTTTAACAAATGAGGATAGGGGGGAAATACCCATACAGGATGTTTTTCCCCAAGAAAAACATAGTGATTTGTAGAAAATCGCACATATACACGAAAAAACAAGTCCATTTAGGAATAGACTTCCTTCGGCGACGGAAGGAGAACCCCCATCACAAACTCAGCACAAATCCTTTACCGCGAATATGAAGGTAAGAGGCATTCACACACCATACAATGAGAGAGAGAGAACAGATAGAGAGGGGTGATTCAGGAGAAGGAGGAGCGAAAGCGTGAGGAAAGGAGGGGGGTGAATGGCATTCTCAAAACAGAGAGTTGTTTAACAGTTGCCTGCTTTTGGTTAAAATAAACAATGAATACATAAACACTCGATGCAGAGTTCCCTAATCCTAAATTTATAATTCTCATACAAAGATAATAATATGGAATATAATCATTCTTTTATACATTTCAACCCATGTCCTCTAATCTAACTTCTCCTGCATTCAAAAAAACAATAATGAAAGCATGTAATACTTTTCATCTGGCAATATTGATAAACACGATCACACTTGCTCAATGGAATTTCACCCAAATTCTGTTCTCCTTCAATTCTTTCTACACAAAATAATGAGTCAGGGATTTAACTCACGATTGTCACTCTTACAAACACCTGGGGTATAAACCATATTGTACCATTTGGTCTGCACCTCCATTGTCCAGAAGTCTGCAAAGCAGGAACCAAGCCTGCAACACTAATAAAAAAAATGCATTCCCAATCTTGCGGTGGTAGGGCTTCAACAATTACCCGAGGACCGACAGCACTGTGGGGCATTTTTGTACAGACAAAGCAAGACCCCTTTTTCCCTTCGGCCTTCGCCGTATAATTAGCAAATCTCCACCACATATATTCGTGGCATAGGCATGGGGTGTATCATCATGCCCAAGCCACATTTCATTACCTGTACTTATAAAAGTATGCGTACAAGTAAACAAACTTATCAGAATAACCAGGTATATCATTTGTCTCATACCCATAGCCACACAACTATCAGGAATGATGATTTTAGACTCTTGCTTCTCCTTCCACCTCTTCCGCACCTCGACTCCTCTCTCAGCTCCTCGAACTCGATCCAGCTCCAGATACGATCACAGACCCCCTCCTGTCTCCGGAGCCGCCTTTAACCTGCTTGCATGGATCCACTGTGGCTGAAAATCAGTCAGCACCCCTGTCCGCGTCACAGCGCTGACAGTCGCAGGTCCAAGATATTTTGGCTCTCTGAGATTTGGAGGTTTCAGGCACTTTATCAACACCTGTGGGCCTGGAGCAAAAGAATGAGTCGGCCTCTCTGCAGGAAGAGGAAGAGAGAGAGAAACATCACCATTTATACTATTTAAAGTTTTGACCAGGGAAACCACGTAATCCGCGATGATCACCTCCATATCACCTGTGGAGAGATTACCAGCACGAACCTTAACCCACGGGGTGGGGAACGGTCTACCCATTAGTATTTCAAATGGAGACATATTTGTTGTCGATGAAGGGGACATTCTTATTTCTGCCAACACTACAGGTAGTATGTCGACCCAATTTCGGCCTGTCTCCATACATGCTTTCGTAATTCGATCTTTTATAGTTTGATTCAAACGTTCCGCTACCGAAAACGACTGGGGATGATAGGGTATGTTCAAATGCCAGTTAATATCTAGCTCTTTAGCTAAAAACTGGGTAACCTTGGAGGTAAACGGTGCACCATTATCGCTTTCTATAACCGTTGATATACCAAAACGAGGTATAATCTCCTAAGCAAGTACCTTCACTACAGTCTGTGAATTTTCTCTTCCACACGGGAAAGCCTCAAGCCATTTGGAGAAACGGTCCACTATCACAAATATTTGTGATTTCCACAAGGAGCCATGTGTGTAAAGTCTATTTGTAAATCCTGAAATGGCAGTTCCGGGTGTGTAAGAAAATCATGTTTACTAGCTTTATGTCGACTGGTCTTAGCACAGATCAAACAAGCATCTAATAACAACAAAAGTATTTTTTCTTACATTTGCTATAAAATACGATTGATTCAAATTTTGAATCAATTTCTCTTTTGACACATGTGAGACACAATGATAGTGTTTGCATAGCATAACAACGGTAGAGGCTGGCAGAGCAATCCTGCCCTACTTATCTCTCAAAATACCTGCTTGATCAGGTTTTGCCTCATTCGCTGCCCAGTGATTTAGATCACTTTGAGTGGGGTTTGCCTATAATAGTTTAATATCCAAATCATTAGTCAACACAAAGGACATAATGGGCACCTCCGT
>JADLZN010009558.1:0-39306 GCA_018155175.1 Sinocyclocheilus anophthalmus | reverse complement strand
ATGTAGACACTCTACCTTGCACTAATATACATAATGTAGAAGAAGGGAGAGTAAATAAAGGCACTTATTTAACAGCCGTTGATTCATGAGTTTTCACACCTTACATAAGATTTGAAATATTTAATTTGAGAGCCTCTTGATGGCCTGTGATTGTCCTTGCAGTGTGTCCTTGTAGGGGAAAGTAACCTAGAGAGAGGTGTCAAGCAGCTTTATGAAAGAAATGTTGATTCTTGTGCCTTCTGTCTCAGATCATATTACAGGCTTATGTCATGTTCCCTGGAGACATGCTCTTCAATTCACAGTTGACTGTCTTCTCTGTGGTCAGACTCCTGAGGCATCCTAATAATCACTTACCCTTAACAAAATATATCACAAAGCCACATAACACTTGCTATAACGATCTCATCTGTACTAAATTTGCTTTCCTGAGGATTCCAGTGAATGCAGAATATTTCAAACAGTTGTCTCAGTTATGAAGTCTATTATTTCATTTGCTTAAGCCTCAATTATTCAATCACATGCTTGCAGAGGTTAAATTGGGATTTTAGAGGTCATATCTTTGCATTAGAGGAACCCTTTTATGCAAAGATATGACATGATCAAATGTGTTAAATGAACTATGTTGAGACTCAAATAGATGTGAATACATAAATAAATGTAATATTGTTCTTTTTAAATGTTATATTTTGAATCAAATGTGTGGGATTGCCTTTCCGGAGCATTCCAGTTCATAGTGATCCTTACTTGCTTGGCACTAAGTTGATGTAATTTGGTACATAATAGCTATTACCTTCCACAAAACATCAGCTTTTGAAGTCTTTCCTGGGTGGTCTTGCGTGTTCCATGTTTAAAAACCTTTTTTGACTGCCTGGTCTTAATTCTAACTGGATGCTGTTGAGAAAAAGAGCATCTGACATTCTGCTCCTCTTTAAAAATCAACCACAAACTATTTTTAATATGATTATTAGTTCCATTATGATTGTTTTGGAAATTGTTTTGGATTTGTATGTTATTCAGAAATGATTGCAACGTGGGATGTCTAGAAAACTGGTTGACTAAGCCATTTAAAAATGATCTTGGGTCATGTCTTTCCCAATGATTTGGGTAAAAGCCTAAAGAAAGTGATGCTGCAGACTGCTTCAGACTAGCTGTCATACACTAGACTGAATGCAAGCTGTCCAAGATGCAGGAATGTGTTAATATTATGGGGGGTCAGTAGGTTAGATTGCTCAAGAAACTTGGCAGACATCCTAAATCCCATGAAGATGATGATTGAAGATTAACCCTAAACTGAAAACATGTAAATACAAAGGCAAGCACAAACACTATACGATTTGCCACTGGAAAAAAATAAAAATAAAATAAAGCACCATGTGTGAGTACCAGTGCATGCCTAGCAGATGCAAAGCTTATTAAAATCTGTTCACAGGAGTTGATAGCTGAAATGGTGCCTGAATTCTCCTAATTGGATCTTCCCTGGATTCCTCCAGCAGAAGGCAGCCAGCTAATACACCTCTGCTGAGGTTCTCAACTGTAATTTTGCAGCATGTAGCTGATAAATTGCATACTATACATAGCCCCATGATCTCAATTTTAAATGCAAATTAAACCCTGCATTTTCTATTTGATTATGTGGATTACAAAAGAGAATAATAGTCAGGTATGTTGTATTTGTTTGGACACAACAACTAGATAAAACTTTACATATGCCTTAACCCAGGCAGATATACATACATACATACTACATTAAATCTTTATTGTTCATAAAATACAAATATTACTCTCAAATCAGTCGTCAGTGAACACCAGCCCATTTTTGCCAAACAAAAGGGTTATAAAATACAATAGCTTTTGCGGATTAAAACGCCTTTAAGATGCTACTTTAATGAAGATGAAATGGTGTTTGTCCCAACAATGCAAAGAAAATGGGGATACATTTTAAATACCCATAGCATACAGTACAGGAGGATAAAGGTATTATCATGTGGTTTTAGCCAGTTTTCTGAAGTATTCAGGTTGTTTGGATGAAAACACTTTCACCGTAGATCTTGCTTACAGTCTCTCATTTTTGGTGCCTTTGGTATGATAATTCTGATACGCATACTGTTTGACATCTTTTTCCTTTGGATTCTTAAGATGTTATACTTTGAAAAACTATCGTCTCTGCTCTTTGTTTCATTGAGAAATCTATGCAGGTCATGGTCTTTTGGGAGAATAGGGAGGTCAGAGAAGAAAAATATGACCAATACCTCTGTTTTCAAGAATCTCAGGCTGCTGATTGGACAATGAACTTTACAGTCACATTCTGTTGCCCAAGCCCAAACATTTCAAGGTATCTCTCGACCAGTCCTGCTGGACACAGATGGTGCTGGACACAAGTTATTCATTTCTTCCTTTGACATTAGTTTTTCCATTTACTTTGTAAGTAAACACATCAACTTTTATGTGATATATTCATATTCAAATGGCTATATATACAGTATACTTGCTACTGGCTAAATATTACTCTTGAATGATAGCTAAGAATATCAGTAGATTAACAGATATTTAGTCAATATGTTTTACAAATGAACAGACCTAATGCTGCAAAGACTTCTCCCTTTACTTGCTCTAAACATTAATCTAAACTAATCTAAACTTCTTTGGCTTAATGGATAGATTAATACTCCCTGTCTCCCCTACTGTGTATAAAATGGCTGTTTGTTTGTTTTATGTTTTGTTTTGTTTTTTATGTTAAGCTTTGTAATAGATTTGGTTCTGAGCACCCTGGAGAAAACAGCTCTGTACTGTCAGTGGCCAGTAATATGCCAATGTGGATAGAGTTTGTCTTGACTTGACTGTCAGTGGCCAGTAATATGCCAATGTGGATAGAGTTTGTCAAGTTTCCATGTTATTTCTGTGTGACATTTTCAATTCTATTCATCCTTATTTATTTTTGGCAAATTTAAAATTTAAAAAACAAACCAAAAGTTTTTTGGGGAAACACTGACCTCTCAAACCATAAAACTGTGTCTAGTCTGATTAAATATATTTGAATATACATGTACCCATATATAGTCTTATACTTACACTTATATGGGGACATGTATGTACAATAGATGTACTCAATTATAAGGATAATATATATCCATGTATTTGTATTTATTTAGTAAAGTACTCAATCGATTAATTTATAAATGTATTTATAAATTAATGATGACTAACCCACCATGATGACTTTAACAAGACAATTTTCCAAAAATCTCAAACCTTTCATTTTTTTTTTCTAATTTCTATTCTATTTTTTTCTTATGGTTAGAGAGTCAAACTTGTAATCCGAAGGTTGTGGGTTTGAGTTTCAGGTCTGGCAGGGATTGTAGGTGGAGGGAGTGAACATCCAGTGCTCTCTCCACCCTCAATACCACGACTGAGGTGAGTCCTGAGCAACGGCACCGAACTCCGTGAAACACCAGCGCGCGCCACAGCATAAAGCGCGGCTACCCATTGCTCCTGGATGTGTTCACTACTGTGTGTGTGTGCTTGGATGGGTTAAATACAGAGCACAAATCCTGAGTATGGGACACCATACTTGGCTAAATGTCACGTCACTTACCTCCTTGATATTTTACCATATATGGAACTGTAATATTTAATATATCATATTATATTTTCTAGTATATTTTCATATATTTTTGTTTCAGTGTGCATAGCCTTATAAATTAGCTGTGTGTGTAAATAAGCATTCTGCTCGACACATGTTTGACTGCTAGTCAAATAGTTTTACACTGGAAGCTGAAAATGTGAGACATTTCTTTGTTTCTAGACTGGTTCTGCTGTGCCCCTCCAGAGTGGGAAGCATGGGCATAGCTTCCCGAGAGCTCATTTGCTTAATTTAATTAATTAAAACACACCAGCACACGCACACACTCACACACAAATTAAATAATATTTGCATAGGAAATTACATTAATAGAAAGAAATCTTTATCACTTCACTAGATTATTCATCATTCTAATACATCTAATAATAAAGCTGCAACTTGGCTTATTTCAATTACCACAGGTTTTGTATTTCTTTTTGGAATCATTGTCCCCCCCACCCAAAAAATTTTGTTTTAAGGGGGGGGGGTCTCATTATTCGGACCTTATGCACCTCAGCTTTTGAGTGAAAAGAAAAAAATATATATTTTTGGATAATTTTGGCAATATTAAATAAAATATGAACAAAAAATGCACAGTAGTGCGTTATAATGCTTAACCAAAAAAAGCAAGGGTTAAGGGACAAAAGAACCAAATGTCAATATTCTTTTTTTTTGCAATGTAGGCCCTCTAGTGGTTAATGGTAGATGGTATGTAAAAACAGGGGTAAACATTGTGAAATTTCCTGGTTTGGTGGAATTTGACCGACTATTAGGAATTATATATATATAATTCCTAATAGTCGGTCAAATGGTATGTAAAAACAGGGGTAAACATTGTGAAATTTCCTGGTTTGGTGGAATTTGACCGACTATTAGGAATTATATATATATAATTTAGTCTATATATTATGGGTGTGTGTTTTATTAAAAGCTATAAAACATGGACATAACCAAATCAGTTAGGTAAACATAAAAAACAAACAAAAAATTATATTAAATACATCTGCATATACGTACATACAATTGCATTGATTGTGTAAGTTTTTACAGCACATTTGTTCATAACAAAAGATTTTGCCTTGGTGATGTTAGAGCAATGGCTAATACAGAAGCAAAATAAAATGGATTTACAATTTCTTAGGTATAGAAATTAAAATCATCCAGAAGGTAAAATCGAAATCGAAATCGAAAATATTGGATTGGATGTTTTTAAAATGATTCTTTACTTCAATGTGACGAAGACCCTAGAGACATTGTTAGTAAACCACGTCACATTGTGTAATGTCCATAACAGTACAGTTGACATTGTGTAATGAATGGGTTACATATGCTTAATTTTTGTGTGCTATTTTCTCCATCTCCTGAAGCCCATGAACATGCTACAGCCATAACACAAAGTCACTATAAATGAAAATATCTGTTTTTTTTTTCTTTATTTTTTTTTTTTGGAGAAAAAAAAAATAAGCATATTATTTAATCGTGAGTGTAAAAGAATTTTTATATGTAATGTAGTATGTATTTAATGCTTCAAGCATGGCTCACACTAAATTACAATTGTGTCTTTTAATAAGGTAATGGTAAAGATAGCATAGTATTGGAAAGACTGAGCAGTCACAATCAATCAACAATCTAATTAATAATTTATATATATATATATATATATATATATATATTATATTTATATATATATATATATAAACCCATTACTGAGACATTTCGGAACAGTAGAGCTTAACGGTACTTGTTAAAGTTTTATAGCTGATTGCATGTTCATTAGCACAATACAATGATCACTTTTCGGATAGGCTGCCTTTTTGGATAATCTACTTTAAGATGCCTTTAAGCTTTAAAGTAAATGGAAGTGAAGGAACTACAATATAAGAGTGCTTCACTCAAGGACTAAACAATGGCCTGTTCTTGAGTAACAAAAACATTTTAATCACTTGTATCACAGTATTTATTTATTCATTTACTTTCAATATATAAACTATAGAATACTTGTTTTGTCCTACCCCTCCTTAATATGCAGAGATAGCTATAAGTAGCCCCTAAAATTTGGACTCTGTGTGTGTCCATGACTCTCAACCACTCACAGATACGCAATCACTAGCTCAAAGATTACCATGAGCATTTGCTTATAAAGTGTCCGGCGGTGCCGATGCATGCTATAAAAATGTTACCTGATTGCACTGTGTGTCAACAAAGTCAGTCAACTTGTGCATGGACTTTTAATATATTGGCCAATATATGGACTACTTTAATGATACATTTATGGTGCTTTGGTGTTTTATTACTTTTGACATTTTGGGAGCTAGACAGATGAAATCACTATGCATTGTTGTTGTACGGACAAGCATAGTGGTTTGGAATTGCATGAGGGTAGGAAAATAATTAACTATTCTTCAATCTTCATGATACAATATTCTGAAATAATTGCGTACTTTTATCGAAAGAGTGGAAAATACATATTATGATTGTGAAAATGTGATTGTGTTATGGATGTTCTACTGCATATTTGAAATTATTTGTATTATTTTATGTTTTGTAAATGTATATCTTTCTTTTTATTTACTAATTATGTGTTCAGTGTGTTCTTTGTATATACCAAATAACACAGAAAAACTGTTGTAGGAAGTGCAAGAAAAATCTCCAATTGTTCTTGAATCTGAAAATTACAATCAATGAAAAACCAAGTGAAAAGAAAGGTAGTTAACAACTCACCGCAGCAGCAGCATTAATGTTATACTCTCTATAGTCCAGAAATGTTATTATATTGCCACGGGGTCTGCGTATACAGGTGCTGTTTGTATATATACCCGCAGATGAAACTGTAGCCTCCAGCAAAAATGCACCAAAATAAAACAGCAAAGCGATGAAATGATAGAACATGTCCTGTAAACAATGGAACAATGTCAGATTATATTTTTAAAAACTCATAAATTCAATTAATTTCCAGAAGAACTGTGGCAACGTCTTCAAGACACTTGAAGAAACCTTCCCACAAAGGTACCTGGAAAACTATGTGCAAGTGGACCTAGGACAAAACCTGTTTTAAACGCAAAATTTGATTTAGTTAATAGAAGTTAATTAATAAATAAAATCTATTTATGACAATGTTTTTGAAAGCATCCTCACTTTACAGCATTTTTAAACTTGCCTAAAACTTTTCACAGTACTGTAACTTTGCAGGTAGGTTTCTCCATGCATCTTGGAGATGTTGGCAGGCATTCCAGGCAGATCGGTGGGCTCAGAATCGCTCTATGTGTGTGGAGCATACGACGGTTGTCAGATTCCCTGTGCATACAAAACAATCTACACTGGATTATTAGGAGAAAATGAATCGTTTGGAAACAGTAAAAATGTTATTTCCTTCGGTTGCCCTACAAGATAAATAATGGCGTAACTGTCACCTAAGGTACTCTTAGATTACAATTAAATCATAATCTAATCATGACAAACTATATATCGTTTGGAAAGGTCTAAGACTCCTAAATATATTTTTTTTTGTTAAAAATTATGTAGGAAAAGTTAATAGATTAATTTATGACAAGAGTGCGCCTCTACATCATAACCCATCATAACGAGTTCTGACCTTTGTCACAAAAATTAATTTTTTGTTTGCTTTTTCTCTATCACGTGTTTTAGTAATCATCATAAATTATATATAATTTGAAAACTAATCTCAAAATTAATCCTGTAAAAACTATTTTAAAATCGGACATTGACATACCATAGAAATGGTACTTCAAAATCTTTTAGAGGCCTCCTCCTCCTTAATGGGGGGTATCATATTACAAGATGTAGTACGGTCTTTTAGAATCAAAACTTTTTATAATCTTGACAAAATGCATATCGTTGGAAAGGTCTGAGTCTCATGATATCATATTTGCGGGTTATTTTGTGATGTATGTAATATTGAGAGAGAAATGTATACAATTGTGACAGAAAAAGGCATAAAAACGCCTAATCAAAATTGCATAGGAACCTCTTTTTTTAAATCAACTTCAAATTTGGAACATAAATCGGTTAGACATATGGCTTTGATTTTATAACAATTGTAGATTGAAAAATATTTTGTAAAATATTTATTTTATATAAAATAAAAATAGTACAGTACATTTTCTTTACAGTAAATTAACTTCTATAATTTTTCATACTTTTCATTTTTAAAATGACTTCTGCCATCATGATGATTCAGTGCTTTAACGGGGTCATATGATGTTGCTAAAAAAGAACATTATTTTGGTGTAATGAAATGTGTTTATGTGGTTTAAAGTTAAAAAAAACATTATTTTCCACATAACTACATTATTGTTTCTCCTCTATGCCCAACCTTTCTGAAACGCGTCGATTTTTAAAAAAGCTCATCGTTCTGAAAAGCGAGGTGTGCTCTGGTTGGCCAGCTATCTAGTGCGTTGTGATTGGCCGAATACTTCAATTGTGTGACGGAAATGTTACGCACCTTAAATTATTTTGATGCCCTGTCCGGCCGGAGCACTGAGACAAAAACATTAAAACCCATTAAAAAAAACGAGGCATTTGTTGCATCCAGCGAGGACATAATTACGGATTATAATGACATACACTGTCTTTTTACACGTTGTGTTGCAAATGACAACAAGCCCTAAAATGCTCAAAACTCACGTTTTAATCATCAGTGGAAAATCATTTAAATATGAAAACGTACTTACAGTGTGTGAGTCAGAACAGTCGGCATTTTAGTCTACTCTTCCAGGATCAGGAAATGGTCCTCCATAGAATGTGCTGCACACAAATTAATATTTGTTTTGAACTGTTCTGGAACAGTGTTGTAAAATACAACTTAACCACTGATTTCTAACTGTGTCCTCTTTTGGAAGGCCAAACAAAGTAGTTTTGCTTTCAAACGAAACACACCGGCGGGACTAGAAGTGAGCTGAAAACGGTGGCCTAGGTAGAGCGGAAGGGCCAGAGGGCATAGTGAGGGGGGGGGTGGGCGGCGGCGGGCGGGCTTGAGTGAGCGGTGGCGGGTGGGCTTGAGAATGGCGCGGCCGGCAAATTCGATGAAGGAGCAGCCGGTGGGCTTGCGGCAACCACATGGGACGACCCCGGGCTGGACTCCGCTCGTCCACGGTGAAAGCCGATCGCGCGATCCGCAGCGCGAAGTTGATGTATTCCCTCACCAGCACGGATCAGATCTAGGCATGACGAAGCGGATATCGTCCTCGTTTGGAAGGCCAAACAAAGTAGTTTCGCTTTCACAAAGACACACAGTGTCTTCACGACATGGCGGCAACAACAAAACTACAGCAAGAATAAAAGCTATGCCTTCTTTCTTTACGTGAACATTTGGATGGCGTTATGCAAATCTTACCACATCGTGATGTAGACATGTGGGGGCTTGTTAGAACGAGCCGTTTTAGGAGGGCAAGTTTTAACTTTTATAAAGAATATATCTTTAGGTTTGAGACTTTAGTTTTTGCAATTTTACAGATCTTCTTTATTCACCAAGAGCTTGTAACACTCCAAAGAGAAAGGAAAAATTTTAATCGCATAATATGACCCCTTTAAAAGAGACCCCCTTAGGTCTGTATTCCAAAGCGTTCATGAATTATAATAATTTAAGTTTAGATAGTGCACGCCCGTCAGTGTCTCAAAAATGGGGGGGGACAGTAAACCCTTTTTTGGTGAAAATCCTGATATTTCGTACCTCAGACTATTTGAAATAGGCGTTGTGTTTGGGTGTCCGGGTCTCGCCGGTCAGTGTGTGGGCCAGTTGTTTAAACTTACTGTTCGAAAGACTGTCCCACCTTCGCTGTCCTTCAACTTTTCTTCTTCTGCGATCGTAAACATGCAGCACTAACACAACAACTTCTTTAGTACATCCCTGCACTGTTATTAACTCCGTCTATTTAAAACAACATTGGACAGATTGGTTTTTTATAAGTTGAGTGTGGTGGACCATGAACATTGAAGCTGGTTATAGAATAAGAAGTTAATCGGTTACTGTCCCAATCTGAAAATGTGGCACAGGCTTATTCTATGGGACACCAAGTATGTGCTTCTGGAGCAAGGGCTAATATTCTACAATTTAGTTATTGATTATTCTATTTCTATTTTTTTCTTAGTTTCTTGGTTCGTACAGCTTGAAAATGTAATGTTATGTAGAGTTTGAAAATGCCCCTACTGATTTTCATGTTCATCTCAAAAAACTGTATCAGTTAGACAGTAATGTTTTCTGATTATGTTGGTCGGTTTTGTTTTTCATTATATATTTTTAAAAAAAATTATTAAATGACAGGTGCACAAAAGCCACTGTGTGAAATAAATTATATATATATATATATATATATATATATGTGTGTGTGGTGTGGTGTATGTGGACCATGTGTGGCCACGACCAAAGGTGGTCTAATGTGAGTGTCCTTGACTGATTATCTGTCTATTTAAACAATGACATGAACTTAATAGGTGTAGGGAAATTACTCCACAAACCCGTGCAGTTGATGAAACCACCATTTTAATGTAGTGTAATACCTATTTAAACACTAACGCTGGTTGTAATATACTGTATGTAATGGATTTAAAATGAATTTTCATATTTAATATAAAACTTCAAGTTCTTCGACAGAATCAGGATCTATAAAACAATATGTACATAAAATGCAATTTAAAAAGAAAAAGAAACAATGCAGGCATAGTAAAAGGTATCGGTTCGAATTTGGGTAAAAAGTGACCTTCATATTACAAAAATAAAGATCTGTTCATTTAAAAAATATATTAATAATGACCTCCTGGGATATAAAATGATCTTTAACAAATGCAAATCCTCCAACCTATGTAAAAATTTAACTTTAAAAACTGTATTGCAAGCACTGGTATTTCCTGCTCTACCAGCCCTGTGACCTTGCGCTAGGTGCTTAACCGTAAACTGTACCTGCATGACTGTCCTGGCAATTAGTGGCCAATAATCTACACTAAAGTGTCCACTCTATGAATGTTTTAAAATTAGTCTTAGCACTGTGCATTTGTAAAGTCATACACACTCACCATGAAATTCCAGTCAGTGTTAATCTTGTCTGCCAGGCCCAGCAGAAACAGGGCAAGATATACAGACGAACAGATGAACATGGTTACTGACACAAACATCACCCAACCCTGCAACAATGGCACTGACACATTCGTCGATGCTACTAATATCCACACCAACCCTCCAAACACCTGATTGAAAAAAAAAAGTATTATATATATGTATATATATACAGCATTATCAGGGGGATAAAGTCATTGTTTAGTTACTTGGCCTTATGCTTACTATTACTATGACTTCCACATTACATCCATCTCTTTTTTTTTAAGTTATCAAGGTGTATACTGCCAAAATCCAAGAAAGCATACATCTTTGTGAATTATAGAGGTTTAACCCAGTAAGCCTTGAAAAAGTTATAAACAACAGCACTTACAATTTCCAAACAAATCAGGGCCCCTGAATATGTCCTCAATATTTCCATTCCAAGGGGTAGAGAAATAGTTGGTGCTGGAAAGGAGGTAGTGGCCGGGTTCGGTGTTTCTGCCATCCTCATTTAGCTTGACAAACACAGGTTGAACAAAGGACTAACGCATGGGAGAATCCTGCTGGAGTCATGTATCAGGAACAGGTCTGACAGGTGTGTGGCCACTCCCATCTTGTTAGGTAATTTTTCGCTCCCATGGTTGATCCAATCTACTGTATCTGAGGGCATGCAGTTGAATTTACTGTGAATTTTACAAGCTTTATTATTTAAAGTGTGCCTTTGTTTTTAGTTTTAGTTAGTTTTTAGTTTCCCTTTGTTCACAATACAATTTATTTTAATTTTCAACATACCTAAGTAAACCTTATTTTACACCCCAAATTGATATTAAATATTGATATTAACTATTTTGTTTGATTTGATTTGATTCTAGGTACTGAATGAAATCAATGTACTATGTAACACACAAAGGAAAAGCATATTGAAAGGGGTAAGAGGCTTTTTGAAAAGGTGATTGTTGATAATGAAACAAATTTACCATCTATAAATGGGAAGTACACAGGCCTTTTCATTAATTATTACCTAGTTTTGTGGAAAAGACCACTGCTTTAGTGAATTCTTGTACAATGGATATACTGAACTTAATTCCATTCATTAATATGAACAGAATTTTTTTTCTACCATTTATCAGAACTACTTATAAAAAGTGCTTTAGCTTCACATGTGACAAAGCCATGATTAACTGAAAACAAGTATGCTAAAAGTTTAAATCAAGTCTAAAAATTATCTAATGGGAAAATAAGTCTTATATATACATATACAGATATGTACTGCAATCAGAAAATAATTATTCAGCAGTTGCAGTAGCTTATTGTAATCCTATTTTTTAAATACATTTTTTTATTATTATTAGATATATTTTTTTCGTAGTAGGTGTTCTAGAAAAAAGATCTAAAAAATGATGGATTTACAGTGCAATAAAGCATGTGGAATAAACATTTACCGACCCTGTACTTTGATTACGTTAAATGATTTAAAATAATGGTGGATTAATTCATTAAAATGGTGGTTGGGAAAAAGATCATAAAAAAAAAAATCCCCCCCCCCCCCCAAAAACATTAAAAACTTTTCAAACTTTTTCTTTACAAAAATTCTAAATATAGTAGTTACATTTTCTCATACATCAGCTTAGCCTATTAAAAATAATTCTTTAAGAATAAAAACTCTTTCTCTGTGGCCATTAAACCATTACAAGACTGAAGTTGCTGAAGTATTTTTGTTTTTGACAAACTCGCATATGTAGTACTGTGTGGCTCCACAATCTACCTGGCTCCAGGCTCCAGTACTACCAAGCTGCACACAGTCACCTTTACCACTGTGTGGGCTCTGCAGAGACCAGACTGTGGTATTCAAGAAGAGGTTACCATCAACATACGTGTACCCCACCTCTGTCACCCCTACCTGTAGCCCTATGAACACATGAGTAAGATCAGCTTCTCTGATATAGTCGGCCAGCAAGGTGTTTGTCTCTGTGGTTCTGGGCATAGCAAGAGACCCCCCACGCAACTTGCAGTTTAGAAGTGACTCTTGATACCTCCGTGCCTCTGTCACCAGCAGGTAAAACATGTTCTCAGTTTCCCTGATACCTAGAACCACTTTAATAAAATTGACAAAACATAGTACTGGTTAATGTCTTGTAAACATTTGTCTGTGTCTTGTCAACATTTGTCTGTGTTTTCAATAGTAATAATTGTGACATGCAATCTGGAATGGAGCTGTTGTCTCAGCTCATATAGTATTATCGATTTTGTAGTTTTCATTTTGAATGTGAGCCAAAGATACCACACCCTGTAATCATACAGCGGCCCCAAAACTATTTGAATGTCTAACCCACTTAAAAGTGCATAAAAGTCATTACACTAGATGAAAAAACTATCAAATCAAGTGGATTTTTAATTGTAAAGATAGAAGAATGCAACTTATTTCAAGACTTCATACAACCACTAAAATTTGCATTGAGACCAGTTAATTAAAAGTCATTGTAAAAATAAGTGACGTTAGTTCAGGGAAAAGTTCTAGAAACATATGTTAAAGATGCCTCTTAAGAGTTATGAGAAAAAAACAATAACACCTTTCAATCTTACTATAAAATTATATTATTTGCTGCATAATCATGAAATCATGGAAATGGCATGCTTGTCACAATGGAGAACATTGAATCAATATCAGGGTCAAACAAGCAAATTTGATGATTTAAAAATGCAAGTCTTACCATTCTTAAGGAACTTTACAGCATTTTTCAGTTTGCTTATATTGATGTCCATCTGTCCGACAACCTTTCTGTACCTCCCACAGTCACAGGCAGTACCTGTCACACATATTATGCAGTCTTTAGGCTGTGTTAGATCACCAATAATAATAAACATGAAGATCTAATGCTTACTGCTTTCTGACAAAGCAGAAAACACTCATGTGCTTTGACATTTACCAGGTTTTCCTTTTAATCCTGGGAGACCATTAATTCCTTCTTGTCCCTTGTCACCTGTTTACAGTAACATTTACAATATAAACAACATACTGTAAAACATACAGTGTCATTTAACTAAGCATTAGCCACATATTAATATTACAAGCACCTCTCAATGATTTTATAGAATCCAGTAATAACATTGAATAACCAGTAGATGGCAGCAGTGCATATACTTCATTGTTTGTTTAGAATTACTCAGATTACTCAATCTCAGTCTAGATTACTCAGTCTCCAACTAAATGTGATTTTCCTTTTGAAATTTCTCTTATCTTCTCTTCTCTTCTCTTGCATTATGCAATTACTTTGCATATAACGTAGAAAATAATTTCAGATTTTGTTTCTTTCCCTGGTGTGCTAAATTTGCTGGAATTTTACTAGTTACTGATTATGTTCATATTAATGTAGGCTATACAGACCTTCACCATTTGCATTAAGATATCCACATCACCTAATTTGGTCAATGGACAGTGTGTTTTTGTAACAAGTATTCGGGCAACAAGTGCTCAGCACATTATCAGTCAGTATGATGATGATGACGACATAAAAGCAGTTATCATTTACACATTTTTGGTCTTTAACTTTTGTTCTAACCTGACAGCCACATTCGGTATAGTTGTATTTAAGTGTGTTAGTCCCTGTCTGGAAGAAATTATTGAACCTGAACTAGTACACTTTTCCAAACAAAATGATATAGGTAATCTAAAAATGGCATAGAGTTTACTGTGCAGTAAAAATACTGGGTGGAAAGGAAAGTGGCTTTCTGTAGAATATTCCCAGATATAGTAGTGTTGAGTTATCAGAATATGTAAACAGCATAAATAAACAGAGCATTCAGTCATTGCTTAGAGTCTATTTACCTCTCGTTCCACTAGGGCCCATCTTTCCTATTCTTCCCATCTCTCCCTTTTCTCCATATCCACCAGTCAGGCCTGTGGAAGATGAAGTTAACTGGTCTCCTGACTTCATGAAAATTGTCTCACAATGCTTTTTTAAAGAAAATAAGCACACTATCAAAGCAAAATAAATCTTATTACATGCATACTGTTTTAGCCTCAATCATTACTTTTCGTGTGTGGCAGCTTGTGAAAAGGTTTGAACAGTTATTTTTGAGACTGCTTGTGACAGCCTCGAAGTAAATTTCCTAAGCAAATATCCATCTGGAAAAGGGTAATAGGCATTCCTGAGTTTCGCAAAACAATAATAGGATACTGCTGCTTTCATTTCTGTACCATCATTCAATATCATTTCTGTGATTATGACAATCCCATACATATTTTACTGTATGCATCTTTTTTTACAGAATAAAGTGTTTCTGTTGCTGTTTGCCATCTGCAGTATATGTAGAAAAGAGGAACAAACCATCTACTAAATGTCTCAAAATGACATCCTTCAATACCTCATTTTTAAATTTGGAGCTTTTCCTCTTTATATTAATGTGAATTATTTCATTTTTGCTTTGAGGGTGTGAGGTTGATTAAAAACTGGAAGAATCATTTTCTGTACTATTTTTTTGCCAAATTAATGCCTCTGTGATCACTCTGTAAAGTGAAAAAACAGTGTAAGAGTCTTCCTGGCATTCCTGCTCTTTTTGGCATTCCGTTTTTCTTTTTTAAATTAAAGTATGTTTATGTGTGTAATAAAGGGCATGTCTTCCTGTGATCATAGTTCCAGGCCTTGTTGTACTGATTCAATAAACAGCTTGCCTGGAAGAGGCTTGTTTGCTGCACTACAGGTTACACTTCCATCTTTAAACACATGGCAACACTAGCCCTTGGCCACAGTTAACACGTCTGCCTGCCTCTGACGTGACTTCCCTTAAGGGAAGATGTGGTCTGGCAGAAACAGACTTTCTTTCTGCTATACTTTAATGCCCAGTTAGGGCAAATATATATCCAACAACTAATTTCAGGTCAAAGCAGAACGCATGCTATACTACAACTCTGGGAAAGCCTTCCTGAAAATGTTTGGGCCTCTCATAAACTCATAAACAAGTATTACAGTTATGTCTGTGCACATGATCATCTTGGTCTGAAATAATATGAACAGTAGCTATGCTAATCCTTCTAAATTACTTTCCTATTTCTGTATTGGGATGTCCATGCCAAGTATACTAGAGACCTCACTAGTTCCAGTTTGGACGCAGCTTAACTGCAGATGATGCCAAAAAGGGATACACAAGACTGACATAATACTTTCCTTAAATTGCAATTGAATTGAAAAATGTGAATTTTTCTATTAACACATAAAGAGCAACAACACTAGAAAATTAATTAAACTGCACTTTAAAATCAATAAAGCAGCTGTTTGAGCTCATTGGATACTTTTGGCTAAGAATAGTAAACAGCCGTACTTTAACCAACTTCCCTTTAATCTATCACTAATTTGTTAAATAACAAACCAACAACGTCTCAGAGACCTCGCTGGCCAGGTGGGCCGGTTTTCCCCATTCTTCCCTCTTCACCTTCTGCTCCCACCTCACCTGGATCGCCTGTTAGTTGAAGAGGCAATGTTAGAGATTGGGACCTCAACAGAATCTCAAAACAGAAAATTTACAGACAGAACTGTTTGGGATTGGTCTTACCCAAACAAGCTTCTCCATTACATCACAGCTGTTTCAATACAGACAGTTATTCAATATCTAGGAGGGTGAGTTTATTGGCATTGCTAAAATTATGAACCATGGGGAAAAGACATTTCCTCTTAACAGTTTTTTTTTAAACTATATATAATCACAAAAAATAAATATAATATATAATATAAATATATATAACCCTAAATCTCGTTCTACATACACACACACACTCTTCCAGACATCTCATCAGTTCCTTATATATGCATGCTGTTTTTTTTTTAATGGAATGATAGCTGCCACACAGGCAATTTACAGCATTATTGTTCTACATGAATTTCCCTTGCTGAGAAGGTGATCCTATATATAATAAAAAACACGTTTACACAGGCAATTGTTGGGTTTACAAAGCAGGGTTCCTGTAATAAATGATAATATAAGAAGCTATCTAGCACATTATTGATGATTTCTCTACAGGCAAATCTTCTCAGCCTTACAACAACCAACAGGGAGGCCAACAATAAAAAAGTAGTAACCTGCACTTGTTACCTTGTAAGCTATTTATATCTATCTTACCCTTAAATTGTATGTTGTTTTGTGTAACATAATAAAATGTAGATTAAATCAGTCATACCATGTAATAGTATATTAATAATAATAATAATAATAAATTGGTGTTCATGAGTTTTTTAATTTTTTAAAATCTGTACAGATACATTAAAATCTGTACTGGTGATTATCTGTAAGGTGATAAAACACTTTTTTTTCATTAAAAAAACAAACAAAACATAAATACCTCTAGATCCAGGGAGAATGCTGTTGGAGCAGACTTCGGTTGTAGTACAATAAAGGTATGCATTACAAAGAAATAGAAATAGAAAAAGATTCCTGCTGAAATTTTGTCCATCCATGACTTGCACTGAAAACAAACTTTGCTCTGTTCTCAAGAGAAGAGTGAAAAGGGAGTTTTACTTATGTTTACCAGACCTTATCATATCAGTGTTTAGTTTTCAAACAACACTGTCCAGAACGCAGACTATCTCCTCGCACTTCAAGTGAGGAATTTGGTTGTGTGAAGAAGTGTTGCCATCCTGAAGATAATTTCTGATAGAATGTGCCAAATATACATACAAATTATATGAAATAAAATATATAAATTAAAAAAAGGATTGTTGATCATATTGGGAAATATTCAAATAATAGTCAAAATATTTTGTTGTCTATTGTTCATCTAGTGTGTACAAGCTGCAAAACAAAAATTGACCCCCATTTTTCACCCAAACACTTTCTGGATGTTTAGTTAGTCACAACTGTTTTTAAAAGTTCTAATTTTAATATTTAAAAACTGTCACACTACCACTTAATGTCACATTATAGTCTAATACCACACTAGTGGTTAAAATTTGTCATATTGGGTTGACTGTTTGATTATTATTGGTTGTACTAGCAATAACAATGGCTAAAAAGTACATTACATATATGACATCAATCAGGTTTAGATTATAAATAATAACAAGTTTCATATTATTGCATCAGGTGTTTAAAAATTTGGGATGGTGGTACCATTTGTTTTTGCTCTGCTAAAATTACTGAATTTTAGTGATTCAAGAGCATTTCATATGCCTAAATCATGTGCTGACCAAGTCAACCACATGACTGAAATTACAAAGGCAGAAATTAAGAAACAAAAAATACATGAGGCCAATCTGCCATGCCTTCTACCATCCTCACTTTGAACTGGTTATGGAATTTGGGAGGACACAGTGGTCACGGTGAACTTATGGCTCATACTTGAGGTATAGTCACTTGGATGTGATTGTTCGTCTCTTGGGCATTTCTGTAGAATTTCTAATAAAATTGCATCCACTCTTTTGACCTCATGTGATGAAAAATGCAGAGTTAGTACTGTGTTTTGGAGGCTTAAGATTTCCTGTGAGGAAACATGCAGCAAAATGTCTTGGCAAGGAATATTTTTCTCATAAATTGTGATTCCCCCTTCCTATTAAGTCTTCATCAGTGGAAACTGTGGTCTAGGCTAGGTTGTTAATCTTGAATGCGTCAATGTCTAGAATCTCACCATTACGTGACTCCCCCAACTTTTCATTACAATGGCCATCTTGCTTGTAGCCAACTTTGTGCACAGCTTGGGTATGACGGTGCAGAAGTATTATTGTAGGGACTAATTGTTTACATGTGGTTTAATGGTAACCCTCTCATTTAGCTGGTGAAATACATTATGATTCACACCACAAGAGCGAAGGGGTTTAAGGGGATGGTAGTTATATCATGCTACTAATTACTTGCAGTCTAGTCTAGTCTGAGAATGATGCATAAATAAATAAATTAAAATAAATTTAAACTAATTGCTTGCTTTTACTTTTTACATTCCACATGGTTTACCTAATAAAACATTAAAAAAAAACAATCAAGCAGTTAAAGTGTAGCTTTTTGTACAACCCCTTTTTCAATCTACTGAAGGGGATTGTAATTCAATAACTAGTTTGAAGGATTTATTCTGGATTTGGAGGACTGAAGAAATTGTAATTGATTTCGCTCTCATTTTGTTTTGGTTTCTCACTATCAGCACATGCAGTCACGTACAATTGATTGCGTTTTGCCATCAGTGTGTTGGCTCGCTTGCTGTGCACCTGTCTCTTCTTTTCTTTAACTCATTCTGCTAATTAGTGTACCGAAATTCGTTGGCAGAATTGTGTCATGTAAGTTACTCTAGCCAGGTCAGGTCATGTCTTGTAAATCCCTGTTTTGCCTGATCTCTGTCCAGTTGGCCTGTGCCTGCAGTGTATCTCTCTCTATCTGACCCCAGACTGTCTACCTGGTTTTGAACTCTGGTGTCAGCCCTTTGGATATGTTGTATTACTGGGCTGTGCCTGGCTTCTGACCCTCACACCTGACCCTTGACCTTTCACTTATCTGCCATTCACCAGTCCAGAGACCACTTTGTCTGGTAGTGACTTAACGTAATGTCTTATTTTTTATTTCAATAAATGTTATTTAAATTGCATTTGCTCTTGGGTCCTCCACTCATTTCCTGACATTGACAGCCTAAACATCCAGTCCACTTTTTGATTTTTCTTTTCTTTTTATTCATGCATTTTGTCTTTGCTCTAAACATAACCATAAACTGCATTCAGTCAGCAGAATTGCAAACATTCTTTTCAGACAAGTTTCTCCCATCGTCTATTTGTTTGACTCCTACCCCAAAATCATGCTATTGATTTTTAACCAACGTTGCTGTTTGAGTTTTCACAACATGCTCAATTCAATGTTCCAGACAGAACTGCTTTAACAGTTAGCCTCTGCTGGCAGATAGTGTAACTACCCTGTAATGTATGCAAAAAGCATAATTCTTAGAAATTATGCTTTTTTCATAAACCTTTGAAATGTCAGACAAATAACTCAAGCAAGTGTCAGGATCAACACGTTTATGGCTGATTAACGGTTTGGACACTGTCCTTATACATGAGAGAAATAAACACAAACACTTTGTAACTGTAACAAAGAAATAAAAAAAAGTGGTTTTCTGATCTTAATTCTTAACCTTTATGGACATTCTTAGTATTCTAACACTTGTATAACATGTGATATGCAAATGTCACGTGGCTGAGATTGTGGGGTTCTCAGGGGGAGCTGGCAATGGGGCTAAACGGAGTCGCCCTCACTTCTCCTGCTAGCTCCACAGTCCTAGCATCCAATTTCGGGAGCATTCTCAATGGCTTCTTCCGATCTAGATGAGGACATGTTGCCCATAGATGGTACTAATTGGTGCCCAAACTCTGTAACAATCTACTTAACATTGTTCGGGAGGCAGACATACTCTGTCAGTTTAAATAGATTAAAGACCCATCTCTTTAACCTGGCTTACACAAAACACACTATCACATTTCTATAATTCAAATCCATTAATTCAAATCCATTAAAGGATTGTTAGGCTGTATTATTTAGATCAAACGGAACCAGGAACACTTCCCATAAGACCCGACGCACTTGTTACATTGTACGAAGAATGGCGTCTATGCTAAAATTAGTTGTTTCATTCTTATTCTGTGGTCACTGTAGCCACCCAGATCCAGTTTGTATCCAGATCAAATGGTGGATCAGCACCTGAACCAGATGACTTATCTGCTCAATCTGACTTGTGTTGCAGCCTGGAATTAAACCATGCCATGCTAGTTTTGTGTGGCCAGAGGAGAACTGGCCCCCCATTTCAACTGAACTGAGCTGGATAATGACATCACTGAATCAGTGATAAACTGACTTTAACTGAAAAATTTAGTGTTTACTAATGTCCTCTTGCATTATCGACACACTATTTTCCTGTTTAACACTGTAAAGCTGCTTTGACACAATCTGTGTTGTATAAAGCGCTATATAAATAAAGGTGACTTAATTTGACCGATAGTTCAGATTGTGGACTAGATGTAGAGTCAGTTGAGACAGATGCATTGAAGAATCGATCTCTTGCTCCACACAGCAAAGCCCTGCATATAATGAGCTGTTGTACATTATGACCCGTGCCACAGCCCAACTCAGTCTAAACTAGTCCCGCCTGAAGCACGAGGCCTCGGGTAGAAGGGAATTTAGCAAGCTCTCCCTGTGGACATCCTCACCATTAAGAGAAGGGTAGCAATTTCGGAAAGGCTAGCAATAGCAAGCACGCTTTAATCACTCTGCAAAGTCACGCCTCCTCCAAAACACATGAACACGCATAGGCAGACCAGAGGCTAATCAGTGACACAATGAGAGACGGCGTTGGTGGAGGGTTGAAAGCAACACTGTCAGATTACCTCATGTCTCATTCACTGGTGAGAATATATTACAGTACAAAGTGTGCATAATATTATAGTAATAACACCTTCAATTCTCGCTGAAACACGCTGATCAAGTATCATGTTTGTGCAAACAGGGTGTGCAGAGGTATTCAAACATATTTTGACAGGCAGGCAGGACAGCCTATCGTAATGTATGGACATTACGATAGGCCATACATTTTGATTGGACCAACATTTTATGGTCCTATGCCTTCCACAGATTAAATTAATACATATAAATAAATTCAGACCATTTAACTTAGTGTAAGAAGTTCCATTAGGTACAGTATAAGTGTACATAATACAGTGAGCTTAACATTATTACTTTCTCTTACTCTTGTCTTTTCTAACACTTTAGACATGGTTGGTTCTTTATGCTTAAAGGAGATTAGGAAAAACAGTCTGACAATATAATATAGTATAACAAGCACACTCACACCCTTGAAAGCAGCCCAGAAAATGGAGCACAGCTGGAAGAAAACAAAACTAGAGGTGATTCGCATTGTGTGGGAGTATTTTTACCTACAAAAAAGCCTTAAAAAATGCTAGATCTGCTTACTTTTCGACTCTTTTAGAAGAAAGCAAACACAAGATATTTATTTTATACAGTGGCTAAATTAACAAAAAAATAAGTAAATAAATGAAAATAAAGCATCAACAGGTGTTGACATTTCCCAACAACACAGCAGTAATAACTTTATGAATTACTTTACCTATAAAACCGATACTATCAGAGAGAAAATTATTACCATGCAACCGTCTACTACAGTATCACATCAGATAGTGCATTTTAGACCCCCTGAGGAACAATTGTATACATTCTTTGCTATAGGAAAGGAAGAATTGTATACATTTGTTAAATCATCTAAACTAACTACATTTATGTTAGACCCTACACCAGCTAAGCTGCTCAAAGAGGTGCTTCTAGAAGTCATAGATTCACTTCTGATCAGGATCAGTCCAAAAAACTTTGAAGTTGGCTGTTATTAAGCCTCTCATTAAAAAAACATAACTTGAGAGAATTACTTAACTACAGGCCAATCTCAGATCTCCCTTTTCTGTCAAAAATACTAGAAAAAACAGTATCCTCACAACTATATTCCTTCTTAAAGAGAAATAGTATCGGTGAGGACAGTCGGAATTTAGACTGTGTCACAGTATTGAAACCACTCTCATCAAAGTTACAAATTACTTACTCTTATTATCTAATCATGGTTGCAACTCTCTATTAGGGTGTACGCACACTAGGCATGGTGGTCTTGTAACAGGGAAGAAAAAAAAACAGGAAGAAGCACTCTCATCAGAGTTACAAATGACTTACTCTTATTATCTGATCATGGCTGCAACTCTATTAGGGTGTACTCACACTAGGCATGGTGGCCTTGTAACAGGAAAAAAAAACGGGAAGAAAATCACTTTCGCTAATAGACTGTCTAATGTCTGTCAGATTTATTACTCATGCAGCGCAGCGATGTTCATTTAATTGTGCTGCTGTACATATCAGAAAATTATTACAGATGACATTGTAGCTTTACTTACAAACCACAATTACTGTTCCTCAATAATGTGAGAACAAGACTCATTATAAACCTAAATAAAGCTGCGGTCACACCATGTCGTAATTACCGTAATTCTGAGATGACAACACATGATGTTCTAATCTGAACTGTCCATGTCCTTGGACTCTGAGGTAGCGCCTACATGAATCTGGCAGCGGTTGGGTAATACATTGGTCACCTGATCCAAGTTATGGCTCTCAGAACATTCTGAGCTTACAAGTTGCAATTACGAGTTCTGGGAGCATGTGAACGTTTTAGAGTTTATACCATAGAATCTGATGGATCTCTGTCTCGAACAGACCCAAATAAACTATGGATACACCACTGAACTATTGAACAGACATATTCCAGAAGAATCTAAAGATCTCCTCCCTTCAAGCCATCATGAGGTCTAAACTAATCACCCCATCACATGACGCCAATATTCTGGATCGACTTCCTGTCAACCCTTGTCATTATCTCCTCAGAAGAATCGGAAGAGTGATGAAAAACTTATCCAATCAGGAGACAACAAAGATCTTTTGTATCAAGGACTAAGAAGTCGTGGCCTAATGGTTAGAGAGTCGGAGTTGTAACCCAAAGGTTGCGGGTTCGAATCTCGTACCGGCAGGGATTGTAGGTGTGGGGAGTGAATGTACAGCTTGCAGAGTACAGAGAGAATGTCTCTCCCACCTTCAATACCACGACTGAGGTGCCCTTGAGCAAGGCACCAAACCACCAACTGCTCCCTGGGTGCCGCAGTAAAAAATGGCTGCCCACTGCCCACTTACGTGTGTGTTCACTACTGTGTGTGTGCACTTTGGATGGGATAAATGCAGAGCACTAATTCCGAGTATGGGTCACCATACTTGGCCACATGTCATGTCACTTCACTTCACTTAATATAGTTTAGAGATACCTTGTGATCGCTAGGCAGGAAAAGGCTAATTTAATCACACCCTCCCGGTCTGCACGCGCACACAGGATCTATACAGCGTGACATCCCATGACCCATTGAACATCTGCTTGCTGTTCTTCAGCACATTTTCAACTCACTATTTCTTTCCAACAAAGAAACACAGAAACTTACACAGACAATTTCAAAAAGACAACTTTTGCAACTTTATCCACAAATAATGTGTTTTGTGCCTTTCTATGCTCTGTGTTTTATGTAATCGATGGAGTTTAATAAATTTTTTATAACCCTTTTTAGTAGATAATGTTATTAACGTGTATGCAAGAATATTTGAGCTTGAACAAAAGCTTATTTTATGTGCAAGACTTTGGTGTGAATGAAATGTTGATTTTTTGGTATCATACGCATGATTACAACACTTTATAGAAGTATTAACAAAACCTTTAGAGATGGTCTCCTCATGTGATGGAGGGAGCATTATGTTAATCTATGCACAAAGAGAAACCATCTGGGGCATGGCAAATCCCTGCAGCCAATATCTGATTGGAATAATTGCTTCTGGGATGGACCAAATCGGCTTGCTTAAAACCAAATGTCCCGAACAGATCAGTGCTCTTTCGCCTGTGTTCGATTGCGCTCCAACTTGTGCTCACACGCTGCACCATCAAGCGATTGGGTCATCCAGAACCCCAAACACTCTTGATTGGTGATTGTTTAATGCGCAACTCTTCAACAACGTGTAAAAAGAAGATATGATGCAAAATGGGCAGATATAAATTTAATACCACAATCGACACTTTTCATATCATTTTTCACTTTATTTGCGACAGTTTGAGAAGCATAAAATAAACATTGTATGGTTGAAAACACTTTAAAGTTTTGATAGATGACAAGCGAGCATGTCTGTCTCTGGCTCAGCGCCAGCCAAAGCGTGAACACAGATTTGAATTGAGCAGCTGATGATAATCACACCAGTGTGATTGTATCAAATGTAAAAATATTATTAGGCTATTTTGTCTTTTGAAAGCTGCATTCAAAATCCACTTGGGTCAAAAATCGTCTCGGATTCTTATTACCCATGGTTTCCCTGATAGAACGAGACCCTGCGTCCTCTAGGGTCGCTATGGGGAACGCCTCGTCGTGACCCGTGTCTGAAGCATACATTGAAATAACACCAACTCGTTGGCTGGCGACAGTCATTACGTCACTACCGGTGCGACTATAGTAAAAATATGGGCCAGGAGCACACATCATTCACTTCTTTGTCTGAAGCTTGCGTCCGCATTCAAAATGCTTGCATTTTTGCTGAAGCTTGCGTCCGCATTCATGGTGGCGTGGGTATACCGTTCCCATAGCGACCCCTAGAGGACGAAGTGTCTCATTCCCTACTCAGGGTACCATGGTTACATAAGTAACCTGAGACGTTTCCTTTCATGGGAACTTTGAGTTGCGTCCTCTAGGGGTCGCTATGGGGACCGGTATACCCACGCCACCATGCTGAGAGGAGTGCAAGCCAGAACCATGTCAAGCACTAAGTACCAACTCTACCATATCTCCATGGGAGTTGCCCCTGGGACGTTAGACGGCGGTCAGTGACGTTATTCCCTACGGCCAAAGGCCGATGCTACATACCCAAAAACTTACCTGTTAGGGCCAGAACACCTGGGCCCGGTGTAGAGCTTTAGATTCCTTTAAGGGAATAGATTCTTTTAAGGGAATACGACCAAGAGCCTAAAATCATACTAAGTCTTGGCCTGTCACACAGGGACTACCGCAACGTTTTTCTTTGTATGTGCTGAAGGAACTGTCTCAACAGCCCCTAGTAGCAACACTCTGTTAAAGTAGGTATTCAGAGGATACATATGTGGAGTGGTGCCCAAGGCGGAACCGGGTTTTTAAACCACTCAGAAAGAGCACAAAGTTGTACCGCGTAGCTCTTACCGTACAGGATTTCAGAAAAGTGAGCAAAGCATAACATGCACACTTACCACTTATGTGGATGTTAGAAAAGTGGGCAAAGCATAACGTACACACACTTGAATACCGTTCTAGGGGATCTCGTGGCACCCTGAAAAGGCAGCCTATATATAAAAATAGCGTATCCCCAGACGCTACATCTACGGCTATAATGCTGGAGTGGCAAGCAGTAAATCTGTAGCTGAGGGAGCAAAAATCCAGATCTCAATCGAGAGGGAGCTCAACCTACAGCATGTTCCCAGAACTCCGAATTCAGAGGAATAACGTTCCTCATTCCAGGTAACCCTTTGATAAAAAAAGGGGAGCACTGCTCAATACTACCACAAGGACAGCCCATTATTTTACAAACTATACCATAGGATTACGCTACGAAAGAAAGCACCATACTCCACAATACCCTCACTGGTAGGGGAGGATGCTTCCAAAGTGTGTCGATAGAGACACACTGGTTGAGTGGAGCCCAATGTACCGGGGTCTAACCAACTCAGGGAAAGGGAACGAGGTCAATAACGTGTAACCCTTACCATACAGGATTTCAGGAAAGTGGTCGCAAAGCATAACATCCACACTTACCACTTATGTGGATTTTAGAAAGTGGCAAAGCATAACGTGCACACTTACCAGCTGTGTGGATTTTAGAAAAGTGGGCAAAGCATAACGTGCACACTTACCAGCTATGTGGTTTTAGAAAGTGTGCAAAGCATAACGTGTGCACTTTATTTTAGAGTTTTCCAAGCTTCTGTTTACAGATACCCGGAAGTACTGTGCCAAACGGGAGAGGCAAGCTCAAATAAAACACCCAACGCGAGGGGAGCACTGCCTGAGACAGCACTACACAAGAAGGTTCTCGCAAATGCAACCTATACCTCCCGCTCGATGCCTCAACAAGAGGGGATATCATGGTGATCGGGAAACCCCTCAGGGCGACCCAGATACGGTAGACCAGTCAGGAAATCCAGGAAATTTTTGCAGTGATGCGCCGGGGGCCTGATGATCACGAAGGCTCCCGCAGAAGCCTGTGTTATGGCCGCATGATCCAGGAAGTATGAAGCCGGAACCTGGCTTTTCTTACCTTCTGGACATATATCGACGAGTGAATAAACACTGCAAGTCGAGCACCCGTTTTCTGAACCCAGCAGAGGGGGTGCTCATTGAGGACCTACCCTAGAAAAGGACAGAAACACACAGGTCCTGGGAAACACTGCAAAGAAAACTAGCAGAAGGGTTATACACACAACCACCATCTCATAGATACACACATATAAAACAAAAATAAATAATTTTTTGTTAATAAAATTATACACATATATTTAGACATGGATCGTACTTACCCACCATGGTTCCTGCGTTGGAGCTCTGTCCGAAGAAGCCTCTAGACCGGACCATCAGTAAGATGGTCACTATGAAGCCATAGAACCAACCAAACCTAATAGGTCCAGTATAGGTGACTATAATGCAGGAAAATTTCCCACCTAAGCTCGTTCAGGTGGAGAGATGGTGGTTACAGGGCAATTAGGAAGGTGAAGATAAGGGCAGAAGTAAGACCCCCCGAAGGAAATGAGTAGATACTGAGGTATCACTCTGATCCGGACAAAAGCACTGACGCCCTGTCTGGATCACATCCCTTAGGTCTTTTACTTACCTTCCTTTGACCCACGATTCTTCCTACCCCTACTTCCTACTACTTCCTAGAGGAGCGCGAGCTGAGCCAGTCTCTGATCCTCAAACTGAGATGGGCTAGGAACCCTGGGTTGTTCGGGCTCAGACCTGGACTTCTATCCCGGTCTTTCAGCCGGTCAGCCTGATATGCTTGGAGCATCACCATCGTGTTCAATGAAGCGACAGCCCGACCTGCTGCTGCTGCGTATGCCCTGGCATCCGAGCGAGATGTCAAGTAAGGGAGTCTTAGAGGACGTCTCACCAATAGAGAGATAGCTGGCCAGCGTCTCTCTATAGGGGCATCTTCTCATAACCGCTTTTGCGCATCGCCTCGATGTTGGCATAACTTGTATGCTGGAATCGATGGATGCGTGAGGAAAAAAGGGCCTCTTCCATTCCTTCTCAAACTCTGTTTGGAAAACAGGAAGAAAAGAAGGCTCACCTTAGCTGGAGGGTTTATGGCCAGAAAAATAACGTTCATCGAGATATTTCGCGACGTCACTTTCTTCACCCGCTTCACGGCAAGTAAAGCCTCGCCGTGGCGCGATCCATAATTTCCAAAAGCTCATCATAAGCAGGGCAGGAGGATTGGGAAGGCTCAGCCTCAGCTTCAGCTTCTTTGCCCTCCTCAGCTATTTCCTGCTTTTGCTGGGCTGATCCCAGCAGAGCAATGGCCCCTGAATCAGACAATGTTAATGAAATAACATCATCCTCCAGCGGCTCACTCTCGTGCACAGCCGACGGTCGCGAAAGGGAAACCCCCCTTCAAACTCGTCGGCCAGATCCACCTGCGATCCCCATGAGTTCATTCCCTTCCGTGCCTCAGCAGCGGTGGGTCCTGAATCGCGGGAAGCAGATGGCTGCCCCCTTTCCTTGAAAAGAGAGACAAACGAGAGCGGAGCTTTTTCCCTTGGAAAAAACGCTCACAGTGCACGCCGATTGCCCCCTCGGAGACATCGCGTGTGTGCTCTTTGCCCAAACAAACAACGCATAGATTGTGTGTCATCAGATGTTAAACAACGTCAACACGGATGCACACATCATTAAACGCTTTGCTAGTGCTCGCCATAACGATTTATAGATCGCTCTTACCACGGAAATGCACACTTCAAACAAAACAGTCAATGAAGACGAAGAAGTGAATGACATGTTCTCCTGGCGCCTATTTATACTATAGTCGCACCGGTAGTGCGGTAATGTCTTTAAGGGAAACAAGTGATAATTTAGCTCAAAGGGAACATTTAGATTTTAAAGGGAACTCCACCAATAATATGTAAGGGAATTTGGACAGAATCACTGTTTTACGGCTGATCACTGAGACGTCCAGCGATTCAGTGAACGAGCCGTATGCCATCAATTCTGCAATGGATATTTATATCCAAAATATAGTGAAAACACTATTAATTAGCACAGTAACAAGATCGGCAGTTTAAGACATTAACTTGTGAGCACAAAACACGAGATACTTCTCTTTTCAGTATAAATGAGGCTTTATTGGATAAATTTAAGACATTTAAACTAATCTAACACATGAACACACATATTCACGCATTCACATAAGTTGCAGAAAGAGAGAAAGTGAGGTAATAATTAGTTTAAGAGAATGAAAATGTGAAATCCCAAGTTTACAGCAATATGTGCAATTGCATAGATCTGAACAACCATCAATCACTTAATTAACCCTCGCATTGAGTTCCTCAATTAGGTTAAAATTTATATTAAATGCACCAGTTCAGCTAGGATCTGGAGGTACTTGCTTTCCTGTGTCCGGGGTCCCTTCCTTGTCTGGTTGCCGAAAGGGGTTTCCCGCTTTTCTGATTGGCTGGAGGTTCAGTCTTGGGAAGCCAGTGGTTGGGCGTTGGCTGACGACGCGGAGCTGTGTCTGGTTAAAGTTTTAGACGGCACTCTTTCGGAGATGCGGCGTTAGGCAAACTTAACTCAAAACACGAAACTCTCAACGGAAAATAAAACTAACTAAAGAAATAGAAATAGAAGTAAAGTTTGACGAGACCAGGTGGCGTTTCTCCTCATGGTTTTGGAGGAGATGGCGTGTAAGCCAGAGCACGCTCAAAACTAAAGAAGCATGATTAAAAAAAACACATAGCTCACAGCTATGACTAAAACAACAAGGCTCGAAAAGGCAAGAAGGAAGAGCGCAAGAGAGAGAGAGAGAGATGGTGTCCTGAGATTACCCATGCTGTTTACAACCCCAACTGGTGTTTTGACCAATTGATGTCGGTTTGCTTCGGGTGTTGTATAGTTCTCCCTCCCATTCAATAAATCAAATGTTCTCAATTATCATGTCACATGGCCGCATTTTCTTGCGCTGGCAAGTATACATTTGGACCGATTTCTATAACAAGAATGTACTACCTTTAACAACGAAGTGATTGAATTAAACGTTTCAAGCATGAATTCTCAAACTCACACATACCAAACCTGAATACAACCTTAAGCGATTCAATAGTTATTAAAAATACATACACAATAAATGATTAAGACCTGATAAATCACATGTAGATTACATACATAATATGGAGATATATATATAAAGCAATAATTAGTTGCTTGAGTCCTTTTAGTGTCATTTAGATGCATATTTACATGGAAATACAGTTTCTGTGCCATTCTCTGAACATAAGGCCATGTTCTGTGTCTTCGGGGGGCTAAGTGTTGGAAAAGTCAATCCGAAGAGCTTGTGATCACTATCACATGTTTCCATGTGATGGTCACGACGTGCATTTCTTTTGACCATTAATCTTAATTGCTTGCCCCCAAAATTGACAATCTCCTTGAAATTGTCAATAAGTGTTCTTTTGTTTAAATGTTGAAAGCTGTTCTGTGAAAGAATTGGTCAGGCTTGCTTCAGACTGGCTAGTGCTACGATCTGATTTATGAACATCCTGTTGTCTTGTCCTCTTTTGGAATTTTTTTGTGCGCCTAATTTTTTCAACCATGTTTGACAATCTTAGATTGTCTGATTTGGCCTTATTCCACATGCTGTCGCCGGCCAACGATTGGTGTTTTTTTCTCAATGTATGCTTCGACCCGGTTCACTACTGAGCATTCCCCATAGCGACCCCGAGAGGCGCAGTTCGAAGTTCCCTGAAAGGGAACTGAGGGGCACTGCACAACGCGCCAGTGCATCACCACACACCAGCTAGTCAGGGGTTTCAGTCCCTTGCTTTGGTTGCGGCCCGCCATCTTTAGGACCTTGCGTATCCTCTCTTGGTAACTGTAAACAAAATAACACTTAACCAACAATTTAGAACCATGGTATTTTAAAAAAAAGATTAAATCTTTATTTACTGTCAAGCGAACTGCTGACTCCACCAAAGTCTAGTGAAAACTTATCAATTTGACGTTTGCTGATAGGCTATTTAGATCTACCTCATACACAATCCCTCTCCATACACTTGGGCCAGTTTCAGTTAAATTCTCACCTGCTAGAGATTTGTCCATCGGCCTGGATCCATCTGCAGCACCCAGCCTGGATGCTTGCGTACTCACTTTCAGATTCTGGGCCGAATCAACCGGACCAGATGCAACAGCCGTAACTTACAGACACTGCTGCATCCAAGCCGGACTCAGCCCGTTGCGCAGCACGCCAGACATGGCACAGTTGCATTTCTATATCTACTGTACTGTTCATTAATATTTCATTTAAAATTAATAATGTTACCTAGACAAAACATTTACTTTCATTTTAATATATACATTATACTACATAAATAACATGACTTACAAATCTATAAATGTCTCATTATGATGAATGCAATTTTAAAGTCCATTTTAAAGAACTCACTTGATCAAGTTGGCATGAGTAAAATTTATTTACAAAACAATTTATTTACAAAAGCATGCAATTACAGTAAAAAAGAGCAGTTATACAATAAGTGTAGATAAAATATTTAACACATTTTGCAAAATTACCCATGCATTTACTTGAATGAATGAGGCATTTATATGTACACTTGGACTGTAACATTTAATAAATACAGGTTAAAACATTAAAAATGTAAAAGGTGTTTTGAGAAACTAAAAAGTTTTTGAATTAAACATTTTGTACTTGGTAAAATAATTTAAATAATTATTACCTAACTATGAATCATTTTTCAAGTTAATCAGTGAATACTGTTCTTGGTTGTTGCTCATTGTGTGTTATTGTGCAGCATGTCTTTCCACATCTTAGTCCAGTGAGTACTTTGCTTGGGAGCTTTCATTTCTGCACCTGTAAAGAACAAATAATGCACAAGTATCTATTTCTAAAGGTCTAACTGAATGCACCAAACTGAATGAAAGTAAATGTATATATATTGTATCAAAGCACATGTTGTTTGAAAGACTATTTACTTATTATTATATTCTAGCACATTAAGTGGCTGTGTCCAGTATGATTGAAATTTAAAGTGTGTATCATCCTAATTAAAGAGATAGTTTACCCAAAAATGAAAATCATTTACTCCCTTTATGTCATCTAGACGTGACAAACCTGTTGGTTTTGATTATCAGCATTCTTCAAAGTATCTTCTTTTAAGTTCTGCAGAAAAACAAAATTCAGGGGTTTGAAAAAAAAATTAGGGGGATTTGATGTAATAATGTAAATAATGACAGAATTCTGGGTTAACTATACTTTTTAAGTAAATTAATAGGAAACGGTTTTCACTAGTTATCACTGTGCAGAAAAATAACAGTGAATGCCACAATAAAATGCTTGAAAAATACACCTTCAATAGATCCATAGCTTCCTGTTGGTCAGTTTGTCTCCTCAGTTAAGATTCCCCCCAATTGTTGCAGAAAACATAATATGACATAGTATAATCATGATCAGTGCAGACATGTACTTTTGAAAACTTACCCCCCTTTTTCTTATCGACTCTAACTGTATGTGACACAGCTCTGCAAATGATATGAGAAACATATTGATCATATAAATTTTGATTGCAGTACATTGTCCTGGGGAAAAATTCACTGCAACTAGCTTATATAGGCTATTTAGTTAACAGATTATTTGAAAAGAATGTTCTTCTAAAAATATAAAACTAATAGTACAAACAAAACCTCCTTCACTCTAACATCTTGAATAATTACATGAGTACATGCAAAAATAAGAATGTGGAAACTAAAACCTACAAACCGTTCTCTTGCTTGGAAGGCGCGGCTGGACCGTCCAGCAGCCTCCCTTCTTCATCTGTTTTGTTTGGGTCGGAGTGTTGGTTCGTCCAAGTTTAGTGCCGCGTACACATTCTAGACTCAAGAACTTTCTTATATCAAAGATCAAAACATCTTTTTGATTTATAGCTTTAGGGAGCATAACGGAAGTTTTCTGGCAAATCAGCATACTGATTCGCACGCAAATTTAACCTTTTGTAAGTTTCATTATGAACTTGCTAACTAAAATATAAAAACTAATTTATGCTTAAGAGAAATATTTAATCAAAAGAATCCAATACATCCGCATCTCTTGGTAAATAATCCATTGTGATTTGCTGTTAGCACAGCCCAGAGCACAGCACAGCAGATTGACGGAATTGCAATTCGGTCTTACAAATGGCGGCCGCACCACTGTTTGACGTCACATGAAACCTATGAATAGTCACCTGACCCATCACTTCTTTTGGTATTTAAAATGTGTGGTGTGCGTGTATATATATATATATATATATTGTCAGCGTCTGTCCCTCAAACACACAATATATATTTTGTTATCTAGATTTAACAAATACTCTGTAACACCCCCGGAAGCCGAACAGGCCCCTGGTTCCATTGTAACCCTGACACTCGATACATTTACATTTACGACCTCCTGGAATTTAGTTGAAGAAAATCGCCTTCCTTGCCCTTAAGGAAAATCCACAAGGGAAGTACTTTTCTTTGCTAATTAATTAATAGGAAAACCTTTCTTTGAATGAACACACATGATCCTTCAGGTCATTGGGTATATTATTGTCATCGTGTATTTTGTCTTTGAAATTGTATACTGTTATGCAGACTTATAATCAAAACACACTCCTGTCAGCTTACATATATAAAACCCTACCATGTTTAGTATCTATGAATTCGTATTCTGATGATCTAAATGAGAGTGTATATTATATGTTGGTATATAGGCAATATATTAGTGTTCTTAGAATCATTAGTAATTTCGAATCAAGTTTCATATGCAAATTACCATGCGTTCAAACAAAGGGCCATAAAATACCCCAGTATCTCAGAACTCCCACTTGTGATTCCGGACTTCCTCATTGGACAAGCCCATCTTGAGAGGCGTGAATCTTTGCAGGCTTTAAAGGCCGCACTTCATGTGACCCGCCCATGTCGGTGGTTTGTTTGAAGTCTGAGAGGATGAGAGAAAAACGCACCCGGAAACCCTAAACTCGTGCCAGGCTTCGGCCTTGTCCTTTAAATTTCACCAAGATCCTCTGACTCAAACTTGTTCTTTCTCATCAACCAACTTCAGCAAGAACTTGGGGCCTTAAGATTGCATCAGGACTCTTTTTCAGACAGACAAGACGTGCAAGTATCAAAGTTTGTTTTATTAATTGATACATTAGGTATCAGTTGCACCTTTTTACCAAGGTGTGTTTGAACTAAGAATCTGACGTTTCCCTCAGGTGTAGATCTGCTGAATATGCAAATGGTTCCATAAATTTCATTCCTTATGTCTCTTCTCTGTACTGAGTTAAGCTTGAACCCTTTCCTATACCAACTGTATGCGTGTGTGTGTATGTGTATGTTAGACCAGTTTATGTGTTTATGTAGGATGTTAGACCAGTTTATGTGTTTATGTAGTATGTTGGACTAGTTTAAGTGTTTATGTAGTTAATAAAACCTTACTTGTATCACACTTGACGTGTTCATTGTTTACTTATAACCGGAGTCACTGATCATGCAGATTTACGTTACAAGCTTTTGTATAATTGTACAGTAAGGAAGTTATTTCCCTTAACCAGGAAATTAACGTTCTTAGAATTGACAAGACAGTTGACCCTGAGAGGTCAGCTAAATATCTACAGCGGATCTAAAATATTCATAATTAATTATAACTAGTTATGATTAATTATTCATATTTCCTCATGAGCTGATTCGTTACATGATTGGTGGAGAGAATGCGGGCGTGATAAAACGAAAGTTATGAGTTTAAACACTGTCAACCTAAAAGTGTGTGCTTGATAGTCCATGTTAGAATAGGGCGTGACTTGAGATACGTTTTTGTGTCCCTATTTGCTGGCTTGTTGAGAAGCAGATAAAGTGGGGGTTTGAATTGGTACCGCTATTATTATTGGAAGAGTCTTTATGTATTTCATGCTTAATGGTATCAGTGTAAGGTTAATCTGATTTTAGCAAAGAAACCCTAAGCATAAATCTGCATAAATCTGTCCTGACAAAGCATAAGTCTGAATCTCAGCTCAGCGGCATGTCCAAACTGTACCATAATGTAATATGCTTTAGTGAAGAAATCACAAAATTGCAGTATTGTTTAAATTGTTTCTTTGAAGAAGAAATCTCAGTACAGTTATATCAAGGTAGATGTGAGCGTTGCTCCTCTTTCTACAGCATAAAGGCCTTATAGTTTATAATTAGATTGAAGCAATTCATCTACACTTTGACTGCATATATACAGGCCTAGCAACCTGGTGGTCATTACTGTGTTTCACTCGCTGAGTGAAATTAAAGGTGTAATACTGTACTTTAGTATTCATGTGTGAGGCAGACATAACTACATATATGTTTAAACCGGTTTTAACTTACAGTAAACCTGTTCTGTAATTCTGTAAACAAGTGCAAGAAGTTTATTGTTACATTAGAGAAGCACTCACTGAAAGCACCACGTTCTAAAACTGTGGGCTTTTTTTTTTTAAATAGGCAGACACTAAACTGCTTGACTTGCACTTGGCATGCATTGGTTTACCGTGACAACAACTTGTCACAGGAATCGCTAACTTCACATAGCACAACACGCCATGTTGTAAACAAACCACCTGAAGCAGCTAAGCTAACACGACTTAGCATAGTTTCATCTTAGGCTAAGCTACCAAATAGCTTTAACAATTAGGGGTTAGCACTCTTTAATTGAAGCTTTTAAATACAGCATGTGTGTGTGCAGTGTGAAGTAATTTGAATTTAACCTAATCCCTGGTTTCTGATTTTTCCATTTCTCTTCCTTCTTTTTCTTCTTTTTCTATGTTTCTCAATCTTCAATTCGTCTCAGCGAATTTAACTATCTTAGATGTATCCTTCCTGATTGCTATTGCTTAGTTACTAGTTAATTAAATCTATATTTAATTAAATCTTAACTGTCTATCTAGGAAAGACTCATTGAGGTATTGGGTGCTTTTAGTAACACACTAATCACTAGTGCTGCTATTTGTTCCTAATACCAGATTGATTACCTTGTTTTAATAATAGCAGTCAGCTAATTTTAAATCCATTTACATGTTATGCCCCCTTTGTTTTGATGTTCTCTCTGAACCTCAAAAGGAACCAGAGACATTTCTATTTTTGATTTGTTTATTTTCAAACATGTGCCTTAATTTTTATGACCTTGTTACAAAAGTCATCTAGACAAACGTTAGGGCATAACTATCATCCTGAGTACCAAAAAAATAATCTTAATCTGAATAGAAATGCTCTCCTTTTCCTTCTGCTTTTCCCTTTTCTCCTTCACTTCCTCAGAGATTGAGCCTGTTTGGGAACCGTCAGTAAATTCTGAGTGATAATTTGACAATAAGAGTAGTCTTAAGTCATCAATCAAAACCCTGTTTACGCCCTTTTCAGCAAACATATGCTGACCCAAACCTATCTTAGCATTCACACTCTGTTTTGATCTTGTAGTAGTCTCTAGCCCTTACTCTCAACACAAGTGTGTCAAAATGTTGCAGATGCTCAGAATAACTGCCCAGAATGCAGACCAAAGAGGACTGGCCAGGCGTTGTGAGGAACACCCCCTACCCAGGGCCGACGACCACCTACTGAGCCGAAAGCAACTGGACACAGAGAGAAGAGTACCTCAGACTCATGACTCAAGCGAGAGTTATGGCTACAAAAAGCTCACCAAGGTCATCATCTTCCTGGCCCACAACCTCATGGGATTGAAACAGGAGGTAAATGATCTCAAGCAACAGATCACGGCGGTATCCCACAAGGACCCCAGCAGAATGGAGTTACAGGAGGAAATTGATAGACTTCAAGAGACTGATCCAGCAGCTGAACAACACTCAAGACAAGCTTGACATGTTCCGAAGAGAACTCAGGGACTCCTATAGGCTTCGAAAGGAAACGCAGTGGGAGAGACACCCTACTCCTGCATCCTCACTCAGCAGTGCAAACTCCCTCATATGCACCAAGCTACGAAGGGGGGAGCCAACACTTTCTGCTTAACAACTCAGCAGACAGAACCATAATACCTCAAGCAACCACAGGGAAGCATCCCTGCAGCAGCGCATGATGCGACCCCCAGAGACCTTGACAAGCTAGCCAGAAAAATCCCAGCATTCACATGGCTAGGAAAACAATAGTTTCCTACTTTATGCAGTACGAGCAGTAATTTAGAACGGTGGCGTTGTTTTAAACATTGCTTGCAAGCAGACACAATAATCAATCTTATGTGTCTGTTTCATAAGTTTTAGTAACTTGTTCTCCATGCGCATACCAGTTCCTGATGAAAACCAGATAAAATTATAGTTTGAATGCGCCTTCCTACAAGCAGTAAGAAGTTTTCAGTGCTATAATGTGTTTAAATCGTACAATAAGAAACTAACCTGATTTTAGCGAAGAAATCCTAATTTCTGTGTTAGTGGAGCATAGGTCTTTTTCCTGACGACGAAATCTCAAGATTAGCAGCTCATATAAATGGTACCAGAATAAATCGGTCTGATTTTGGGCGAAGAAATCCCCTTTTTCAGTACTGTGTAGGTGATCTGAGCGATGCTCCTCATTTCACTGATTTAAGGCCTTATTATGTGTTATGTATCATTGTATTCATATCGACCCGCTCATGTGAAACATTTACGTAACTCTTATACATGCGCGCACCAATTTCTGATCAAAATCAGATAAACTATAGCTTGAATGTGCCTTCCTACAGGTATTAGAAAGTTTCAGTGCTATAATGTTTTTAAATCATACGATAAGAAACTAACCTGATTTTAGCGAAGAAATCCTAATTTCTGTTGTTAGTAGAGGGTATGGCTTTTCTGACGGGTAAACCTCAGATTAGCAGCCCATATAAATGGTACCAGAATAAATCGGTCTGATCTTGGGCGAAGAAATCCCCTTTTTCAGCACTGTGTAGGTGATCTGAGCGATACTCCTCATTTCATTAATTTAAGGCCTTATTATGTGTTACGTATCATTGTATTTCATTTTGATTCGTTCATGTGAAACATTTACGTAAAATTAATGGTGTTATTCTAGCGTAGCTAACTACGAATCCACCATTGCCTGTGAAGTGAATGTGCTGTTTTGATTAATGAATGAATTTGTATGGGACATGTCATAACTGACTGTTATGCCCCGCCCGAGTTTCCCATGCATTCTCACGGCAGTGCAAGTTCTGCTACCCTTGCACCTGGTGTGAGTTTGCATTGGTCTCCTAGTAACACGTGACCCCGGAAGTGTGAGCAGACTCTTCCAGTTAATCTGACAACAGCACCCACTTCACAGACCTGTGTGTAAACAAAGAACTGCGTGTAACCAACGCTAACTCTTAAGCTAAGCCCTTTACCTCAACTGCTAGCTGTTAGCATACGACTAACGCTAGATAGGCGTGTAAAGTGTAACTTTCTAACCACTTCTCTCTCTCTCTCTCTCTCTCTCTCTCTCTCTATCCCCGTCACCCCTGGTGTCACTTCCTGTTGATGCCATCACAGGTCCCTGTGGTCCCTACCCACATACTGGAGTTTTACTTGTGTTATTGTTTATTTTTGTTTTGACTTTATTCTACCTCTCTTTAATTTTATTGCATTTATTTACATTTGTTTAGCACAAATGTACCAATTCAGCTAAATTGATTTTTATTAAATTTGAGATTTAATTAAATCAATTTTTTATTTTATTATTTTTTTTTATTAATATTTTTTTTTATATATTAAAAAAAATTTATTTACATTCCCTTTTTAATTTCCTACAGCCATTAGGACCCCTTTTGTTTGTTTTGTTCTACTTTGACCTTATTTTAGTTATTTTACCATCACCATCTTCGCGTTTTGTATAGGATTACAGTAGTTCTAGCAACTGTTGTTTCCTTAATGAATTATACAGGTTATTAGTAGCCTAATCCCTGTTTCCTCTCTACTTCTCCTCACTCCTCAGTGCCAGGCCTAATACATTGAAGGGCAGCTACTGTTCAGCACAATGTAGGTCAAGATAGAACTAGGAACAATTCACACTGTTTCTTTTTCTTTTGACGAGGTATTTGGTGGGTCCCTGCTAGTTTAGCTAACAGTCTAACCCTAGGTTTATGAAGTCTATTGCAGCATCACCCACAAGTGACACCTGCTTAGCCATATCTCTTAGAAAAAACTAAAATAGGTAAAATCTTCCTTTTTTTTTTGAGTTCATCTTATTTTATTTCAGTTTCGTCATAGTGACCAAACCCGTGAACCATCAGTGTTTTAAGTAATAGTTTGACTACATGTATAGCCCGGTCATCAGCTGACCCCTGCTTACGGCCCCCTCAACAAAGTTACTCAAACTCTCTCTTTGTTTTCACGAACACAAAATCATAGCACCCTACCCCACTAGCTGCCTCCCACCAGCTAGTCAAACCTTACACGGCCTACACAGCCGTTCACCTTAGAGATAGTTTTTTTAACACATCTAGGACTACTTGCAATTTGTCCGTGCCCGCCTGTGTCTCTCTCTGTGTTCCCACAAGTTTGCATGATTTCGCAGACATTCCACAGACATCCAGCCCTGGCAGCTCACCGGGACCACCTGGACACTCAGTAGAGCATTGTAATGGACATCATTCAGCTCAAAGTAGCCAACGACCTGCCATGGCAAAGAATGGAACAGCGAGACTGCGACATAAGCGGACACTTGACCAGCATCATCCTCTCCTTGGCCCAAACCCTCAAGGGCCTCAGACAGGAGTTATATGAGCTGAAACTGCAAGTCACAGGATTCTGCAGAGAACTGACACCTGCTCAACGAAAGAAAGCACAGAACGAATGCAA
>JADLZN010009557.1:0-29191 GCA_018155175.1 Sinocyclocheilus anophthalmus | reverse complement strand
TATAGCCTAACAATTGATACTTTTGCCTCCATTTTCTTTAAAAAAATGGTTTAAAGGCTCAATTGTTCGTTTGTTCAAATCGTTTTATAGTTTATTTTGTTTTTGTGAAAACCTGTATCTAAACTCTAAATCATGCTTTTTACAGTCATTTTAATTTTATTTGTGCAGGTCTTAAAAAGTCATAAATATGAGCTTTAAATATCCTGCAGATACAATGGTCTGCCAAAAACCACCAATTTATGTTTTAAGGTAGGCCTATATAACTGTCCGGACCTCGACTGGTGAGGAGGGTTCATTACTGGACCTCAAGCGCTTTAGCTGAAGACCCCTGGTCTGTGGGATTTTTATGGTTTTATCTTTTTTTTCATTTTTTCTTTATTTTCAGGTGTTTCTCAGAGACTGAACTGGTTTAAAGCGCAGAGATTCTGCAGCAATAAAATCTCTTCCTGAACTTCACAAGAGCTTGAAGAAACACAGCGGTGAAATCAACACAGTAATATTTGTCTGTACTATCAAAAATACATCTGAATCAGAAATGTTCATGATTTCCATCATTCTGACAGATGACAGATATTGTCTTTACCTGCTTTAGAAACTCTGATAACAGAGATCAGAAATGAATAAGAGACAAATACATTTTAAAGCATCTGATTAAAACAAACCTGGAAAGAGACGTGAAGATTTGAGGAGAAAAACAGAGATTCTTAGAGCATTCAGTGAATTATTCATGAGATTAAAAAATACAAAAGAGCAAAGTGCAAATGAAAATAATCAGGAGGAAACTAATGAAAAGAGCTCTTCTATAGAGAATGTGAAGCTACGTCACACAATGTTTTTGCTTTAAAGTTTAATATTCACATTCTTCATTGTATCGTTTGCAGGGAAGAGAAGCTATTTTATCGCTTCTCATGATAATTAGATGTTTTCTCTCAAGTTTTGTAGAGTTTTGTTTACAATGTTGATTTGATGACGGTGAAAACAGTGTCTCCCGCTGGATGCTCGCTGCTGCTTCAGCGTCATACGGCAGAATATCCAAATAAAAGTGTGTTCAACAAGCTGACAGAAGTCCATCCATTTCTTTGTTGGAAATGTTTCAGTGACAAAGTATAATTGTTGTTATTGTAAATATAAATTTTTCCATGACCACAGAGGAGAGTCAGAGATTGTGTTCAGCGGACAGACACGAACACACTGTATCTTTATATTTATTCCCACAAATGACAACCAAAATCAAATGCTTGGGAGCTTGTGAACAGTTTTGAGGCATTTTAAAATGCTGACAGTGATGCTAAAAGACATGCAGATGAGCCAGAGCCGGCGTCAGCGCAGCACTGATGAGGGGGCGGCTGAGGTAACGCTACTATTAGAATACTGGGTTCACACTGATAGTGTTTTGGTCACGAAACTTGGTCAGTGGAAGTTTTTTTTTTTTAGAGACGTGTTTTTAGAAGCTGAATTTCTTTGTACTTGAGCGCCGTGTTTTAGAATGATGTATTATGCACGAAAAGCTGCTATAAAGACCTGAGACGAGCGCGGCATTCAAACACAAATTCAAAGACGTCCATAGCGCATTTAGTTTGAAATACAATGGAAAAGTACCGCAGTGGAATGAAATATGTGTTCTGAATGAATGACCCTATACTAAAAGGTACTTCGCAAATACAGATGGCAGAGTAGCTATTGAATAAAACAAAATCGCATAGGCAACAAATTCGAAAATCTGACATCCAGGAAATAATCTGTCTTAGGCAGCAGTTTTACCACAAATACAGACAAGCGATACCACCACAACCACCAGAATTACTTAATTGTGTCTACTTTACAATGAAACACAAGCTCATTGCGAACAATCCCCTGACATAATACATTCACTGCGACCCATTTAACAGATGCATCATTTTAAGTTAGAACAACTTGAACAGCAACAAACAATAACAATACAGCAAAATAATAAACTAACTCCGACCATCTAGCCCTCTATTAAACATAAAATAATTATTTTATCAAACCTTTAACTTACTCAGTAGTGCTGCATTCTTATGCCGAGTTCACACTGCACGATTTTAGCCCGATTTTTCACTCGCCGACAGGTTTTGCGAAATCGCCGACAAATGCACGAAATTGGAGGCAAATCGGTACTCGTTCACGCGAGAGACAATCACGCAGTGTGAATTATCAAAGACGCGATCTGAGGGAATCACCAACGCGTCGCCGACGCCCGTGAAATATTTGGCATGCTAAATATCTGGGGCTGTCGGCGATTCACAATCACGCTGTGTGACATGAGTTCTGACTGACAAAACCCATCTGGAAGAAAAAAAAAAAAAAAAAAAAAAAAATTACATGAGGATGACCTTCAGCCAATGAGAGACCAAGATACAGGGGAGAGGGAAGTTCGGGGAGGAGTTATATGAAACTTAGTTTGCGGACCAGTGTTGCCAAATCCGCGATTGCCGCCGGTTGTTTTTTATGTCAGCAGGTTGAAGCAACCCCAATAACGTGATATTTAGGCCCTGGAATGTGAATTGTACCAGGAAAACCCTGCCAAAAAAAAATTTATTTTACCCCCCGAACGCGAATTTTAATGGGGGACCCCCTCGAAAGTAATTGGGCTATTTTCAAGCTAGTTTTGAGTAGTAATTGGGCGGGTTTTGTAGAGAAAACCAGGCAACCCTGCACCAGACAGAGCTGTAAGCGATTCTTCCTATTGTAAAGTCATGCAGTGTGTAACCTCCTGTCACCGATCCATCGTACAGTGTGAACACAGCAGCAACTGAATGCTACCCCAGATAGTCACGCAGTGTGAAACCAACAGTGATGCGACGTCTTTGAAAATCGTGCAGTGTGAATTCAGCATTAGTTAAACCGCTTGAACGGAAAGTTTGTGTAGATGTAACAAAAAAAAAATGCGACTTTGTGAAACGGACTGTCTTAAATTGTTGCTATAGTAGCATCATATTAATGCTAGAAAGTCTATGCATTTGGCAACTGTATTTTTTTAAATAAACCATTATATTTTATAAATAAAATCTATTTTCATTCCTCTTGGGTGAGGGGGTGACGAACATTAACTTGAGGCCACAATATTAACGTAACGAGTTTAATTACACGTTAAGCATTTTCCTCCCTTTCGAAAACCAAAATAAAGAAAAAGCTTAACATGGCTTATGCATTAGACAGACAGTTATATTTAAAGATCATATTCTGGGCTCATCTGTTTTCCTGCACGTAGTATGTAATGCTTTATTAGTAAAGTGTGCACAGAATGTTTTCTGTCAGTAACTTTTTGTCTCGGTGCATTAAGTGTTTTCTTTATATGAGAGGAAAATGCTTAACGTGTAAATAAACGTGTTGTGTTCACATTTTGATCTTATATGCATATCTGCACATAGTATGCTTTACAATTTTGTCTTTATCATTGTCTTGGTACATTAAGCCACATTAAGTGTTATTCGTGTTCAGCGTTAAGATTACGGTTCAAGTTCTGAATAAATCTTTCAAAAACATGCAGCAATGTGATTCTTTTATTGAGTGATAGGCAGTGGGTTTAATCAGTGACATTATTAATAAATTTACTATCTGGCGTCTTCTCGTCATCTCCACGACCTGCTTACCTTGGTGTTTTTACACATAGAAAAGACGAAAAAACATATAGCATTGTCCAGTTTTCTCTCAGAACGATGATCTGAGTACTATTGCAATTCTTGATGACATTACAATGTCGAGAGCTCTTTGATAGGCAACAGTATCGCCACGAACGTTCACTGTTTGTATCCTGCATATCCTCAGGCCCGGTTGCATAAAGAACCTTAAGTGTAATTTCCGTAAACCCCTTTCAGGGGGTGAGTTAAAATATTCTAGCGGTCCCCCCAGAGTGAGTTTTTAAAGGAGCTCGTCATTTTTAGTCTTTTTTTTTTTTTTTTTTATTGCTTCAAACAAATTAACAAAAGATTTCAAACATATAGATCAACACCCTATTCACCATGAGGATAGTGCTAACAACTTACAGAACAAATTTTTTTTTAAATAAAATAAAAATAAAAAATATATAGATTTCCTTTTCCCTAGAGACACATTTAGTATACAAATGAGTTGAAAAGCATAGCGGGGACATTATTTTTCAAAGAATTTCTCCATCAAATTTAAACAAAATTTCATTCCTTTTTGTATAATTAAACGAAAGCTTTTTTAACAACCAATTCTTTAAGAATAATTCACATTAGGAACAATCCGCAAATTTTTGTTTATGAATGTAATATTTACCATGCAGAATGTAAAAGTTTACAACATATTTAAACATTTTGCTTTTGTGTGTGTAAGAACATATAACATCTTTTAAAGATAATTTATAATTAACATTTCTTGGGGCAAATAGAAAAAAGCTAACATCAGACCAAAATTTCAAAGACAAATCACAGCTGTAAAACAAATGACCCGAGTCTTCCTCGTGTACATTACAAAAACTGCATTTGTTGTCGATATCCATGAATTTTGATAAGAAAGCTTTACATGGGTAGATTTTGTGGAGTATTTTAAAGTGTACCTCTTTAACTTTATTCAACATACAAAATTTATATGGATTTAACCATGCCTCTTTCCAATGAATATCAGAAATCTGCGCATTCCAAAAAAATTTCCCTCTTGGAGAGATTTTATGATTGGATTGAAAGATTAATCTAATATTTTTATTATTACAGGAATGAGAAAATAGTTTAATACCATCAACTATTAACTCAGGAAGTTTCCTTTCGTGACTTCCAAAAATGAGGTGACTTTTCATTAAGTGTATTAATCCGTTTGGAATGGCTTTTACAACTTTCTGAAACTCTTTAAATGGAATTGGGAAATTATAGAAAGACATAAATTCTTCATAAGACAACAAGTTTCCACTTTTATCAAACAGATCCATAACAAAGTATATATTTTTTTCAAGCCAATTACACAAAAATAAAGACTTATTCCTAGAGGTAATGAGACAATTGTTCCAAAGAAGCATTTTGTGAGGAGAGAAATTATGATGAAAACAAATTTTCCAAGCCAATAACGCTTGCTGAAAAATTTTTGAAAGTTGAATTGGTAATTTCCCAGGCAGGTAGTTACATCTCAATAGAAAAGATAAGCCTCCAAGCTTTTTGAAAATGAACTGCGGAATAAAGAACCATATTGAATTTTCATTTCTTTGACAATTTCTTAACCAGTTTAATTTAAAAGTGTTGTTAATATAAAAAAAATCTAACATCTCTAAACCACCATCAGCTCTTTTGAATGGATAAAATGTACTTTTGTAAATTTGTAAGATTATTTTTCCAAATAAAATCCAGGAAGGTTTTATTAATTTCTTTGGCAATTTCATCACTGACATGGAGGGAGAGAGCTGGATAAACAAATCTGGAAAGGCCCTCAGCTTTGGAAAGCAAAACTCTCCCAAAAATAGAAAGATCCCTTTGTAACCAATTATTCATTATATTTTTTGTTTTTTTTATTTTAGACAAAATTCAATTGTTCACAAGTATGCTTGTTTTTGGAAATATAAATGCCAAGGTATTTAACACAATCCTTTACTGGTATGTTTTCAACAAACTGATCTGTAGAATCATGTATAAATAATATTTCACATTTTTTAAGGTTTAACATTAGTCCAGAGGATTTGGAAAATTTAGATATATATTCCAGGGCCGTTTTAACCTGGTTTTTATCTCTCAGAAATAATGCAGTATCATCTGCCAATTGAGAAATTTTGATTTCTCTATCAAATATTTTCAGTCCTCGAACATTATGATTATTTAAAACATGAATAGAGAGAAGTTCAGCCACCAGTAAAAAAAGAAAGGGAGAGACAGGACAGCCCTGACGTATGCCACGATGAATCCGAAATCTTTTGGAGGTTCCCATATTAAGAATAATATAGCTATTCATATCTTTATAAAACATTTCTATAATATCAATAAAATTGTTACCAAAACCAAAAGCTTTCAGTGATTGAAGTAAAAAACCATGTTCAATGGTGTCAAAGGCTTTACAAAAATCTAACAACAAAATGACAATCAATTTGGTCAGAATAGTCCAGAAGGTCAAAAATAAGACGAATGTTATTACTAATGTGTCTATTTTTCATAAAACCGGTTTGAGTTTCATTAATAATTTTACTTAGTCCGGATTTTAGTCTTTTAGCATAAACTAAGGCAAACAGTTTGTAGTCTACATTTAAGAGAGTGATAGGTCTCCAATTATCTATATTAAGAACGTCTTTATCAGGTTTAGGGATCAGAGAGATTAAGCCTTGTTTCATAGTTGTGACCAAATCCTTTTTTTTAATACATTCATTAAACAATAAGAAGAGGGGACCTTCTAAAATCTTCCAGAAGTGTTGAAAAAATTCAATTGAAAGTCCATCTGGACCCGGACTTTACCCTTTTTCTTTTTTTTTTTTGTTTTTTTTCTTTTTTTTTTTTTTTTTTTTTTTTTTTTTTTTTTTTATGTGGAGCGCAGATAAGTAATTCCTCTTTCCTAAGGTCAGAGTCACAAGGTTTGAAATCATTACTAATCAAAGGAAGAAAAGACTGAATCTCAGTAAAAGATTTACAAATGGATAATTAAAGTCAGAATGAAAAACGTTTTTACAAGGAGCTAACAAAATCTGAAAATAAGTTTAGGACCTTGCATAAGATATTATTAATATATAATGCAGGACAAAGAATTTCTTTTACAATGTCTTTTTCAAGTGCAAAAAAATAGGCTGAATTTCTCTCTCCCTTTTCTATCCATCTAGCCCTTGAACGTACAAAAGCACCTTTTGCCTTGCTAGTATATAAGTCATCAAGTTTTAGTTTTAAAGAGTGAAGTTCATGTTCTTGTGTTTGAGAGAGTATCTGAACTTTCCAGAGAGAATCAATTTGGTCTAATAACTCTGATTCTAAGCGGTCTTTATCCTTTTTTAATTCCTTACTTCTTTTAATTGCCAACTCTCTCGATTTGAATTTAAATAACTCCCATTTGGATGCATAGCCTGACTTCTCAGAATTAAAAATATTTGAGACTAAAGCTTCTATATTTTTTATAAAAAATGTATCCTCTAATAGAGATTTGTTAAATTTCCAATATCCTCTGAGGCAACTGGATTTACGAACAGTCTGTAAGGATAACTCAATCAGAAGGTGATCTGAAAAGGGAGCATAATAGTGGGAGATATTTTGAACATGTTGTAGAAGACTAGATGAAATTAAAAATAGGTTAATTCTTGATTTTAAAGACTTAGACGCATTGCTCCATGTATATTCAAATGAATTACTATTAAAATAGCGCCAGCAATCAACTAAAGATAGATCTTTGCATAAAGAGTCAATAATATTAGAGCTTTGAGACTGGGGTCTACATTTCCTTGGAAATCTATCCATTAAAGCATCAGGGGTTTCATTAAAATCTCCAGCAATTATTAATTTTGAATTTGGGGCCATTTCCAGTAACTGGCTTAATTTAAGAGAAATGTCAGTAAAAAAAGAATTATTTATAGAGTGCGAGTTAAATCCATAAACATTACAAATAATAAAGATGGTATTTTCTAATTTAACAGTTAGAATAACCCATCTGCCTTCAGGAGATGACATAGAATTAACAATATCTCCTTTAAACTTATGAATTAAAATAAGAACACCAGCCGAATTATTTGATCCATGACTAAAATAAACCTTGTCACCCCACTGAGCTTTCCAAAATTTAGAGTCCGAGAGGATGAAGGTTTCTGTAGAAAATAAAATCAGCATTATAACGTCTACAAAACAGAAAAATGGCTTTTCTTTTAATGTCATCTCTTAAACCCCGCACATTCAAAGAAACAATTTTCAACTGGTTAAACTCAAATTTGTCCATTAACAAATAAAAGTATTAAAAAAAGGAGAAAAGAAAGAAAAAAACAACAACAAGTGTACTGAACACCCAACACCTGTTTTTTTTTTTAACAAGAAGGATTAAGGAAAAGTAGAATAAGGTCAAAAAGCCCTAAAATGTCAACCGTTCAAAACTGGGCAAACCTGCAGAACAACAAAGAAAACAAACCTGAAATATCATTAGAAACATAGTCAGTTCATGGATGAATCGGCAGCGATTCTTCTGTTGTTGATAACAGCAAAGGGACCGCTGAATCCGGCCTTCTTTCCTTCCTTTCATGCCGCCAGGACAAGTGGCCAAAGTTTATTTCGACTTTCAATATCCGCTTTGGAGAGTGATTCCTTGCCGAAGAGACCATTCTCTCTGAGATAGAGAGAATTCTTGGCTTCCATCCATATGATATCGCGGTACCTCCGAGTTGCGAATCGAATGATGATGTGACGCGGCGAGCCATCCTGCCGTTGTTTGCCTACACGATGGACCACATCAACAGCCTCCTCCAGCTTGTCCTTGAGCCGCGGAACCACCCTAGCAAGATGACTGATAGTGATCGTACGGACATCTTCTTCCTGACATTCTTTTACACCAAGCAGTTTCAAACACCCTCTGCGACTGTACCTTTCTAGTTCTTCCACTCTACACTTGAGAGAAGCATTCTCCTGTTGCATATGTTGTATCGAAACTTCGGCCTTACCGATCTTTTCGCTGTGAGTGGCAACATCTGAAAGGAGTCGATTAACAGTGTCAGAAAGAGAGTTCACAGCGGCTGTTGTGACCTCAATTGAGCTCTCGATGTAGGTTATTTTTTGAAAAACTGCATCTTGCTTGGAATTCAAAGACTGTATAGCGTTGAAAATCTTAGCAAGAGAAACATCACTATCATCTTTTTTCTTTTTCCCAGGAGGACTTTTGCTAGGTGTAGCAGGGCATGCGTTTAAGTCCTTATCTTGTGACATAAGGGAGGCTTCCCCCAATTCAGGTACGGAGACATCCATGCTATCGTCAAGAGACTCACGCGACATCTGACTATCCAAATTCCACGAGGCACGCAGGTTCCTATTAACTCGTTTTTTGCCCATTAAAACTCAAAGGCGGGTTCCATCTCTTTCTTAGAGCCTTTCAGGGGAGAAAACATCCGCCATAAGGGCAAAGTAATGATCTGTTGACCAAAATTCCTTCTTAATTGCAGCAGGTGCAAATAACAAGTCTACTCAGCAAGACGCCATCTTGGCCCCCAAATTTTTAGATCATTTCCCCTTACTGTTTCCATGGTGACGCGTCATGCTTGTCACGTGACACACCGTCACAATAACACTGTATGACAGATGCATCACTTTTATTTCGTTTTTCCTTTTTTATTTAAAATATTCACAAACTTGCATACCATGTCCATGAACAATCTGATATTCCGATTCACAAATATGTGCAAATGAGTGTGTTTTGTCATTTAAAATCCTTTCTAAATGATCTTGATCGTGATCTGTGATGTGAGAAGGCCGCCGCCATGTTTGTTCGCGCTGTAGTTCAGAGAGTCCTGTCAGTCGGATTTACAGCACGTGAATTCATCAATTTCTCCCGAAATACAAGTAATAAGTGGCCGGTGAAACGGGTGAAGAATAGAGTGAACTTTATAGTTACTTACACCATGTGTATCTAATATGAATAAAACACATCGGCAAATTAAATTTGAATGGATTGTTATTGTTGCTTCCATAGACATATATGCATTACCGCGAGAAGTAGGGGTGCTGAGGGTGCTGCAGCACCCCCTGGAGTGTAGCCCACGAAAAAATGGGGGTGCTGGGGGTGCGGTGTTAAAAATAAACGAATGAACAATATGTAATACAAAATAAATAAAATTCATTTTATTAATTCGTATATTCTTTAAAATTAATTTAAAAAAGTAGCAAAAGTAACATTATAAGCAAGAGTTAAGTTGAGTTAAGTTGAATCAAATTGACTGAAAGTCGTTTCAACTGATTAAACGTATTAAACTGACTTAAAAAAATCATTTGTTGCCATGATTTTTGGATTATATTATAACCTGTAACATGTCTCTGCCGTTCCCAAATTAATAATTAACAACAATTTCTACAGACAGCAGAGAAAGAGCGAGAGCGTCTACCTCAGCAGCAACTAATCTCGCATTCTCACTTCTGTAGCGCTTAGTCTGATCTTTAACGCTAGGTCTTTTCTATTCTTGAAACTAAATTAATTCTTAAGGTTGATTCAATATCTATCTTAATTAAAAACACACACACACACACACAAGGCTACAAGACAAAGTCGCTTTATTAAACACATAAAAACTTTCCAGTGAACAGATAAGAACAAATAGATCAGGGCGTACGTCTGGTTAGGCAGGATATGCAGGTGCATAGGGCCGGGCAGTTTGGGGGCAACTACGGAACGAATAGAGCCCTGCACGGCCCTTGTCCAACAGCTTTATGAGAATTCTCGGCCCGAGTCCGACTGGATCCCGTGACTTTTCTCTCTCTCCTCTTCCCACTTATTTTTTTTTTTTGTTTTTTTTTTTTTTTTTCCAAGCTATTAAAATAGTTCAGTTTTGGGTTTTAATGGCAAAGTGGTCATATTTCTTTTGTTTCTTTATTAAGTTAATTTAGAAAAATATGTTTGGAACATTTTATGTTTGTTAAATTCAAGTTTTGTTTTTTAAAGGAACGACCAAGAGGCAGAGGCAGACAGTGAGTTGAGCATTATGCTTGATCAATTTAGCCTTCTCAAACCAACACGACTTGCCTAAAATAAACAGACATAAAACACGTCATGCATTTCACAGTATTAATTTAAACATTTAACCAAGATAATTGAGCGCTGTTAGGCGCAAATGCAATAGTTTGCACGAAGAGTGGAAGCTGAAGCGCGCTGCAGGACATGGAGGCGCCACCGCGATCACTTGCATTTATTTTAAGAACAGCGAAAACTTAAAAATACGCCATAATTTTTGCTCATAAAGGTAATAGTAATACATCATTCAGAACTGTAAAGGGTTTACTTGTATTTGTGTGCACTCACAATACCAACAAAACCTTGCTTTTGTAAAATGAGGAAAACAAACAGGATGCGCTTTCTTTCGTCTTGGTCTTGAGCAGGAGCGCTTCACGCACATGATACATATATCTATAGAATGCTTTTTTTAAATTAATATTTTTAAAACCAAAAGATCAAATAGAAAACAAAAAACTCTTTCATTATGTAATCCGTAAAGATGCATTTCTCTCTAAAGGCACGTTCAATGAGGATGGATAGTCAACATTGATTCAAAAAACCTTGTTTATTACAAATAATCAATATCCCCTCACTATTTTTGACTTTTTAATTTTTTTTAAATTTTATTATTTTTTGTTTGTTTGTTTTTTTGGGCTGATGTGCCAAAATTGTGTTTGCATTCAGTAGCCTATACGGCAGCATTTTTGTGCCATGTTTAAAAATAACTAAATAAATAAATTAATGTCATAAATTTTAGACATAAAGTTAAAATTAATCTAATAAAATTATGTATATATGTGAAAATTCCACCCATAGGCCTACTGTCTGTGGCATCCGTCATTCTTTTGACTTTTTTTTTACTCTGATTGATCGATTCATGAGACATTCGTTTGTGTTAAGTTGTTCTGATTTTTTTCAACATGCATTCAAATATTCATGTTTATTTCGTGCTGCAAATATTAAAGAAGAAAATATAATTGATTCATATGCAGCTTGAACTGAGGCGAATTCTCACTACAAATTAAAGAGCGTAAAAAGACGTTTGTTGTTTGTATTTTATCATAAAATTGACAGAAGGCTGAGACTTTGTAGTAACAAAGCACAAAGCTGCGATTATTGGATGGCTTGCGTGCTACAAATAATGAATAGACTTGAAAACATTAAATATTATTTCCAAGCATTTATACAGTAAATAAAACAGCTTGTGAATAGTCACGATTCACGGAACTTTATTTACTTCCAAAAAATCAACAATAGGGCCTAAGTTAAGTTAACCGAGTTGGAGCCCATAATGTTTGGGGGGGCCCGTACAAATTTTTTGCATATGGGCCCGGGGCTGACTTGCTACGCCACTGAATAAGACTGATGTACCCGCGTTGTAACACAAATAAATGTAAGGTTTTTGGATTTTCCCCTTACTTTAAATGCATGCTTATGACTCATTATTATTAATCGAAAAAAACAAAACAAAAACATTCAACTTTGAACTTTTATTAACAAAATACATAAGGATATGTTTTACTCGTGTTTAACACAAATAAATAGCCTATGGAATTCCCCTCAGGCTACCTTAAAACGTTCTTAGTTTGTGGTTTATTATCTTATTAATTAAAACACATCAGCCATGAAATAGTACAATGGCAAATTCGCATATATTAAAATCTACCTTGCATTGACAAAATGAATAAGATGGATATAGCCATTGTAACCCAAATAAATAAGTCTTTTCCCTTATTTAAAACGAATGCTTAGTTTGTGGGGTGTTCATTAAAAAAAAAGAACAATGACCACAAACTAAGACGCTCGACTTATAGGATAAACGAATACATGAAAGTTTTATTAACCAAAAGTTGCGCTTTGGATTCCGCCAGCATAGTCGTCAGTCTTCTCGCCCACTCTTGTCACGTCATTTTTTTATAATTTCAAATATCAGTATTCAACATCTTATGTTTAATATATCAAAACATTATTTACGCATTTGTAACTGCAGTGTAGGGATTTCTAACTACGAACGGACACTGATATCAGCCATCACGAGGTTTGCTAATCACCCAGCACATGAGTCCCATATTCTTGGTCGATTTCCTGTCAGTCTTGTAAACTCATCTACAAATGAGATCGAAACTAATTCAGTCAGGAGACAACAAAGCTTTCTTGGTATCAAGGACTGAAAGAGTTCATTCACAACCTATAGAAACCCCATGTCTTGGGACCCACCAATGGATGGAACCATTATGTCCAGAACAGGAAAAGAGTTAAAATGACGCCCTCAGGCAAGCACAGGATATACAGCGTGACACCACATGACTATCATATGTTTAACCACCTGCTTCCTGCATGACCAAAACCCTTACTTCCTTTTTGTCACAGACAAAGAAACAGAGTGTACACAGACAATCATTAAAAATCATTGAAAGCATTGGAGCAACGATATTCACAAATAATATGTTTTATGGCTTAAATGTGTGTGATGTGTTATTGAAACCACGATATCTTAATCGTTGCTTCCTAACTTTTCTTTTTAGTTAATTACGATTACTGTGTATGCAAAATACCTGTTGTTTGAGTTTGAATGAGAGCTGGTTGTATTCACAGAACAGTGGTGTAAGTGAATAATTGATATTCAGCATTATTTTCAGTGATGATAGTTTTATAAGAAGTTCTTTAAAAACTTGCAAAAATACTCTCCAAACAACATACCACCATCTGATTGGACAGCGACCTGTGGGCTGGACAAAAGTCAGCCTGCTTAAAATGCTTAACAAAGCCCTCTGTTTTTAGTTTTGTCTTCCGCTGGGGGCTCGCACTCTCACTGAAAAGGACGTTGGCTTGCACCTTGGTGAGCGCGAACAAGCGCCACGCCATACCACCGCATAGCAAGACCATCTAAGAACTCAGAAACTTCAGTGAGACTTCGCGATCTTCAGAGAACTTGAAAGTCTTTCAAACTCAGACTCTCAGCAGGACTGCTCAAGCCTCTGTGTCAAACCGACAACCAACTACTCCAAGAGGGGTTCCCCAAAAGGACATCACCCATACGTCATTCCGACGTCAAAGCAACAGCCAATCAGCGAAGGAATTCCCCTCAACAGACATCCAGGAAGCCCGCTACAGCGACAGAATCACCTCTGCTTTCAGCTGTCAAGCCAAAGAACGCAAGTAACGAACAAAATCTTCAACTCAGCTGAACTGGTGTAGAATTGAATTAAACCGTAAAGATAAGACAATCGCTGCTTGGTGGTCTCCTAGGCTGAATTTAAATACCACCGCGAACTCTTAATAGAACTCCGTCAACTCTCATTTCTGTCATCTGAAACTGTATGTGTGTGTATGTTTGTTTTAGTTTAGGTTTTATGTAATCTAGAATATCCAATAAAATTCATGTTTCATTTATACACAAGATGTTTCTTGGCTCATATAATTTTAAGGTTAAACCTATGCCAAAAAGATCCTTGCTTGCTACTTATCTCGTAGCTTACTTATAATAATTATCTCTTTCAAGAGCTGACAAATCATCATAACTGTATTTCACCCGTGGCCAGGGAGAATACAAAATTTACATATTCAATTGGTAATATACACGGACATCAACTTCTCGCTGGCCGAGTAATGATAAAAGTATAAACTATTGAAAGTCAAAGTCAAAGTTTTGATCAGGTGGACCTCGAATTCCCAGATCGAGTTCTTTTAAAACCTGAGCTAGAAATAAACCTGAATAAATTAATAATCATTAATTCCCTATAATTACAAATTAATAATGAATAAATAAACTGATACGGTCATACAGCAGTTTAAAAGCAGTCAGGCCTCTAAGAGGCCTTTAAACTGTGTGTAAATACATCTAGATGCCACTTCATATTCAACTTCTGCAAAGATTAATTTTATTTATACTGATTTAATTTGTTTAGTAACAGTCTAAATGTAGTATTGTTATAATTGTCTGATTAAATGTAAGAATTTGACTCAGAAGATAATGGATACTTTTAGAAAAAAAATGGCTTTATAAAGGTAAGAATGCCCAAAAAAGTAAAAAAAATCTATTTAAAAGTATTGGAAAAGATTAATTTCTATCACTGCTGTGAACTGAACACACAGAATATGAAGAATATCAAAAATTTAGGAGTCAGCTGTCCACAGTAGTCCTTAAGATATCAGCACAATAACACACTCAGCAAAATATCGTCCAATTATCTTTTATCGATAAAATCACAGAAAATATTGAGATATTATTTTTTGTCAATATCGCACACACCCCTAGTACTGACGAAATGATTTGCAACGGTCGCTTTGTCACACCCAGTGTAGACAGCCTCAAACTGTTGGAGTATTTCTGTCTTTTTTCTTTCTTTTTTTGGCTAGTAGAAGTTATGAATGGCCGGTAACTTAAAAATTTAGTAGCCAAATTGGCTGGTGAGTGAAAAAGTTAATTTCAATCCCTGCTTAATGGTGTTGCTGAAAATAACATTTGAGGGTTTCTTTAAGTGAAACATCATAAACCCTTAAAATTTCCCCTATGTGTCTATTTTTCTCTAAAGTAATCCCTTAAAAACCATTGTGTTGCATAAAGCCCCTTAACGTTAATTTCCCTAAGTATAACTTAAGGTTTGAAAAACTTTACCTTAAAAGTTACACAGACACAAATAAAAACATGGCTGAGTTTATGGAACCAGCTTTGGACCATCTTAGCGATGAAAAACTGTTGCAGGAATACAGATTTGATTGTCGCGCAATATTTGACATCGCTAACAAACTGGAAGGAGACCTTGATCATGTCACGCAGCGCAACCACTCACTACCTGCGGTGCTACAACTGTTGATAGCACTGCGGTTCTTTGCAAGTGGGAGTTTCCAGTCGGTAGTGGGAGATGTTTTTCACGTACATGAATCTGAGTGATTCACCGGGTTGCAGGGGCTCTTTGCCATCATTTAAACCAAACGGTCAAGTTTCCATCTTGTCCTGAACAAGAGGTACAGGCATGTAATTAATAAAGACTTGTGTATATTTTATGAATGTAAATTTTGTGCCTAGATTTGTGTGCGCAAAGTAAGCTTTGTAAAAATGTCAATTAAGTTGTAGGCCTAAGTGTAAAAGAATGGATATTTTCACGAGATTTTCATTTTTACAATGTAAGCTCAAAAAGAAAAAAGAAACATGCAAATCTTCATGCACTAATTTACCTTCAATTATTTATCTTCAAGCATTTGTTTTGATACTGATGAGGGTCATTGATTTACCCCTGTAGGAAAGGTACAACAATGCGTTGACACACACAAGGTCGATAATTGATAGGACGATCGGTCAGCTGAAACGCAGGTTTCACTCTCTCCACAGCAAACTGCGTGTTGAGCCTCCAAAGGCTTGCAAAATTATCATAGCCTGTGTTGTACTCTTCAACCTTTTGAAGACGTATTCTGCCTTCGAAGAGGAGGATGAGGATGAGCATGAGAAAGAAGAGGGTCATGAAGAAGTGCATCCGATTCTGCAACATGATATTCAGCAGGCTGGATATGCTGTCAGAGATGCCATCGTGAATGCATTTTTTAATTAGGGGTATAGTAGGTTGTGACAGTAATATACTCTTAATAAAAGATCATTATTATTGTGGCATTATTAATGCTAAAATCGGCTATTTAGCGGTAAGGAACTTTTGTAAGTAATATAAAAGTTTATTATTAGTAGTAGTGTCATTATTATTACTTCCATTATTAGTAATTATTAATATTAGTGTTATAAGTACTATTTTGTTAATATATTTATTCATCAACTGATGTGATTGTTATTTTCCCTTCACTTTGTAGCTGCAAAAGTTTGTCTTTAAGAATTGTTGTAAAGCTCGTGATTTTCCTTCTTGATTTGATCAATTTCTAGCTGCAGTTTTTCCTTCTGTAACTGCAGGACCTCTCTCTGCAGTTTGTAACACTTCATCTCTTGTAGCGGATGGAGAGGGTGTTTGCAGTTTTCTGGAATACACAAGTTTATCTGAGAAATTAAGAAATAGTCTAAAAATAATAGAGGCTGTTCAAGGTCTAATTAAGAATTGTATTTTTTAGCCTTAAACACAATTATTAACAAAGAGCAATACATCCTCACGTGGCTGTTGCTTGGGTTAGGGCTCTGCAGGTGCTCTGATGGTGTTGAGGCTGCTTTTTCTGTGTGTTGTGCTGGAGAGGTCTACGTGTCGATTATATAATTGTTATTACACATTATGTCTCTCATGATGTTAAAATAATCATGTATCCTCTAAGCCACTAGTGGTGTTTAATTTTATGCTGTGCTGATACGAGACTATAATGTTGTCTCGCTGTGTAATCCACTCCACTGGCTCAGCTTCACTCTCTAAACTGCCAGAGATGCCAGTCAGGACAGGTGAGTCCACTCCAAGGATCTTGCACCATCTTTGTACAGACTAGCAGCTCAGCAGGGGGTGGTCCTCCACCTGTTTATCAGTTTTAGCGTAGTTCTCTGTGACACTCCGGCAACAACTTGCGCTCTCCACTACAGTGAGATGTAGAGCTGTAACGAATCATCCACTGAAGGCAAGCGTAGTGAAGAACCCAAGTGCAGTTTATTTACAGTGTGATCCAAACAATAATCCGAGACTTGACTTGACATGAACAGACTTGACGAGGCATGAACAGACTTGACATGAACAGACTAGACTCACCGACAGCGGGTTACAACATCAATAAATGACGAGGCACAATGGGAACATGAGGGCTACTTATAGCAAACAAGGAGGGTCACATGACATGAACAAACCAATAGGAAACAAGACACATGACCTAGACAACCAATAAGAACATGACACAATGAACAGGGGAAACAATGGCATGAATACATGAGGGCAAGTGAAGCATGACACAAACAGGGAATTAAACTACAAAATAAAAGACATGAAAACAATAAACAAGAAACAAATCCCAAACCCCACGTTACATGTCCCCCCTTCTAAGGGCGGCTCCAGACGCCCAAACAAACACAACCAAAACCCAACAAGTCCAGGAGGGTGGTGGAGCGAAGGCGGAACTGGGGGAGGGACAGAGGGCCAGGCCCATGAAGCGGAACAGGCAGAGCAAGGAGCCAAGCCATGGCTGAGTTTCTGAACGACCTCTGTGGCTGTGACAGGGCAGACAGTGAGTTTGTGAACGGCCTCCTTGGCCATGACAAGACAGTCTGTGAGTTTATGAACAGCCTTTGTGGCCGTGACAGGGCAGGCAGTGAAGTCGGAAGCGGACGCCACCACCTCAGGAGGTTCGGAAGCGGATGCCGCCACCTCTAGAGGTTCTGCAGCGGAAGCTACCACTTCTGGAGGCACAGGAAAGGCCATCAGAGCAGACTCGGGGATAGGAGAGGGCTCTGAGACAGACTCATAGGCAGGAGAGGCTACTGGGGCAGATTCATGGACAGGAAAGGCCTCCGAGGCAGATTCATGGACAGAAGAGTCCTCTGAGACAGACTCATGGACAGAAGAGGTCTCTGGAGCGGACTCGTGGACAGGAGAGGCCTCAGGAGCAGACTCATAGGCAGGAGAGGTCACTGGGGCAGATTCATAGACAGGAGAGGCATCTGAGGCAGATTCATGGACAGAAGAGGCCTCTGGAGCACAGTGTGCAGCCCACACGCTCAAAATGACGACCGCAATTACAGGAAGGGCAGCAGAGTGTGGCAGGACCTCTAAGACGGCGGGCTTGAGAGCGCTGACGTCAGCGGGATGCCTGCAGCTCTCACCGACATCATTGGTAAGTCAATCACGCTAGCTATCAGTCTTTTCAGTCCAAGCCCAAGCTCCGCGTCCGACTCAGGCGTGGCGGCCATCTTGGCAGGGGACTCAGGCGTGGCGGCCATCTTGGCCGGGGACTCAGGCGTGGTGGCCATCTTGGCCGGATAATCAGGCGTGGCGGCCATCTTGGCGGGGGACTCAGGCGTGGCGGCCATCTTGGCGGGGACTATCTAGGCCGTGGCTGCCATCTTGGGCGGGGATCAGGCGTTGGCTGTGAGCAAAACTCTGAAATGGTGGCCTGTGTGACGAGATGGGATGATCAGCTAAGATGTGACGCGATTAGAAGAGCGGCCTTGTGTTAGAGACTCTTGTGTGGCAGGCACATCCTTGTAATGACGCTCTTCAATGGCGGCCCGTCGTATGGAAGAATCTCCTGGAGGAACCCGCATGATGTGAAAAGCAGGCTCTGGCTTGCAGCGCGTGACGGTGACGCAGGATGTGGCTTGGCCAGGCAGCGTGAGCAGGACTCTGGGGGAGCAGAAGACGTTAGCAGACTCTGGCTTGGCAGACATGAATTGAACAGGTTCTGACTTGGCAGATATGACATGAGTAAACTTTGACTTAACCGGCATGATCTGAGCAGGTCCTGGAGTAGCGGGCATTACGTGAGCAGGCTTTGGCATAGCAGACATGACGTGAGAAGGCTGTGGCTTGGCAAGCATGACGTGAGCAGACCTTTGGGAAGTGTCATGTTCCTCCATGACACCCACAGTGAAGGGTGAATCAGCTAGCAACAAGGCAAAGTCAATGTATTTTTCTAATGACCAGTGTGGGGTATTACGTGGCATTAACCATGGCATGTCCTTACTTAACCCAAAACGAAAGATGTCCTTAAGGAACGTTTCATTAAAATCTACCTGGAAATAAAGTCCACAAAAATCCTCCACATAATCCTCAATGGAGCGATTACCTTGACAAAGTTGAACGAGACGATCTGCTGGGTTCATTTTAGTGGTCGTGTATTCTGCAACGAATCATCCACTGAAGGCAAGCGCAAGTGAGAACCAAAGTGCGTTTTTTACCAGTGTGATTCCAACATCCAAACAATAATCCGAGACTTGACTTGACTGGACATGAACAGACTTGACTTAACGAGGCATGAACAGACTTGACTTGACATGAACAGACTAGACTCACCGACAGCGGGTTACAACATCAATACATGACGAGGCACAATGTTAACATGAGGGCTACTTATAGCAAACAAGGAGGGTCACATGACATGAACAAACCAAATGGGAAACAAGACACATGACTCAGACAACCGATCAAAACATGACACAATGAACAAGAGAACCAATGGCATGAATACATGAGGTCAAGGGAAGCATGACACTAACATCATAAATAAAATTACAAAATTAAAGACATGAAAACATGAACAAGAAACACAACCCAAAACACCACATTACAAGAGCCTAGTATAGTTTTATTTACCAGTTTTGTTTGACTCCGTCTTATTGGTGCTTATCTCTTTTTTTTGCGACCACAGAAATGTTTTTATATTTTTTAATTACTTCATGAACCGTCCTCTTTACATCGAGATTCTGTGCATTGATTTTTTAAATGTCATTATTTCCTCCCACTGTTTCTGTCTTTTGACAGCAGTTACATTGGGATTTTTAAAATAAAATAGCTTTTCTTTTCCCATATTCATCTAGAAGGATACATTTTTCCTCCTCTGTCCAATTCGGCTTTCTTTTTTTGTTTTCCTTATCCATTTTTTATCCATCTTTTCTTTATCCGTTGTTTGCGTGAACTAAGTTTATTTACTGTATACTGTAGCGTATCTATGGAAACAATAAAATTTTATAATGGCAAAACCTGGGTCACTGTCATGAAATACTTAAAGGTTTCCCTTGCCTACGAGAAGTGTTTATTCCCTTAAGTGTCATACTTAAGGGAAAAACTTAAGGTGTTTTATGCAACCGGGCACAGATTCCACCATCACTTGTTTGCACTGCGTATGCGGTGTTGTATTTTCATTCCGCACCCATGTAACGGTATGCGGTCGATAGGGAGTCCCCCAGCAGCAGTGCAGCGATCACACCGAGTCTATTTTTGCAGTGCTGCAGGCGCTGAATTAAAGTGACAGCGCATTATTCGTGGTAAAAATTAACATGGATCGACAGAAATGTAGTACTAAAATGTTTGTGATAGCCTACTACCTTTAAACGAAAGGAAAGTAGAGTATAGGCTACATTATACTTGCCTGAGCAACTTAATATACAAATCTATAAGTAAATGCATTTAATAATACGTTGTTTATATTTATTGCGTTTAAACACGTCTATTAAATTACTGTACTGTGTAAAAAAGAGACTTACAATGCTGAAAAAGCATTTTCAGTAACAACGTTTGGATTTGAAATCAATATAATGGATAAATGTTTATGACTGTACTCAGAGGCAGACTTAGTGATTTGGGGGCCCTAAGCAAATGTCAGGTATGAGGTCCCAACACAATAACTAAGCATGCTCTTTTATGCCTAACCCTAATTTTGCGCTCTGTCTGTCTGTCTCTCTCTCTCTCTCTCTCTCTCTCTCATACTCTCTAGTTTATTTACCTCTTCACAACTTATGAAAATTTGACGCTCTCCAGAACACAAATACAAACTGGAGCGTTTGCCAAATATGTTTTGCCAATATCAGATGGGGCCCCCTGATGCCCCGGGCCGCTTACCTCACTTATTGGTTAAGTCCGCCCCTGACTGTACTAGAGAATGAAAGCTGTAACAGACACAGATAACGGCATATTCATTTGATCTCTCTCTCATACAGGGGTGTAAAACGTACTCAAAAATTAGACTCAAGTGAAAGTACAGATTTTACTAAACTTAAAAGTACAAGTATCTACTCAAATGTAATGTTTGGACGGAGTATCCTTTTAAAGTGCAGTGTAGCGAAGGTCTACCTTGAAGACAGTAAAGGCGAGGTTCAGATGGAGAAAGCAGCGAACCAGGTGTGTCAGTCAGAACATGACAGAGAAGGAAGTAATTAACTTGAACTGATTTATTACTGCAAGCAAGTGAATATAAGCATCAGAGGGTAGAGTCAACCATTAACAGCCCCCAATCCACATTTACTCCAATGCCCAGTAATTTTCAAGTACAGTGAAAGAGGCTTATGGACTGCAATGGACCTTCAGGGAGTGTTATGAGTGATAGAGAATCAGTTGGGCCTCCTGAGGCAGAATCAAGATGGTATGATGGGTTCTGTGAGAGCAGTCTTCGCTCTGAGCCCTTAAGACGGCCATGAGTGAGCAATAACTGATGGAGGTGCTGGAGCATGTGAAGCACAGGTGCTTTTATGATATGAGCCAATGTTCTTGCTCGTAAAGTTCAATACTGAGTCTTGGTCAGATGAGGGTGTAACATAGGAATTGTGCAGCTATAGTTGTGTGGTTTTCCTGTAACAAAGAGCAGTGCTCTAACAACAGCAATCACTATTACACATCACTATATAAGCACTCTTACATATTATCACAGCATTAAAGTCTGTGTAAAGGCAATTCAGAGAATTGTTTCTAAACATTATAAATGTTAGAAATGTATTGCTAAAACATGTTGCAAAGACTGTGAACTATGTAGTAGTGAAGTGTAGATTTAGACCGTTAACCAGTTTTTCACCATTTTTGTGTTCAGTATTTTGTGGGCGGGGCTGAAATCATGTCTCGATGACGCACTGGAGCCACTGAGCATGGCCCCTCCCCTAACACTATAATAACTAGAGAGCATTAGCATCAGTGATTCACCGCTCAATCGCCAGTTACTGTCATTACCGTTAGTTACTACAGCCTACAGTTTGCGAGCTAGCTATGCCTTCGTCACGTAAATACATATTACCTGGTTGCAATAATTTACAAAACAGCTTGGTCTCCTTATTTAAATTTGACAGATGAGAGTGGCAGCAGCTTTCCCTCGAGTGGGCGTGGTTTCAGCGCCGCCAGAGTTTGAGAGCAGAGAATATTGCTTATTTTTTATAATAAAAATTTGGCTGGGTGGTTAATAGCACATTTTTTCTGTGGCGTGACAAACTCAGAACACATATTTAGGCTCTTCCCCTCACCATGAACTAATACTGTATGAACACCATAACATTCACCTTTACCAGCATCAGTTGCTTCACATGGACTCACATGAATAGAAAAAATGGTACTAATCATTGGTAAAACTAGCACGGAATGCATAGCATTAGTACATAATTGTTACGTAACACATGGCCGAATAAGATGGAGAACATGAACATCGAAATCAGTAAATACTAACCATAACTCACACTCTACGGGGGTCATCGGATGCCCATTTTTCCACAAGTTGATATGATTCTTTATGGTTTTAATGAAAAGTCTGTAACATAGTTTGATTAAAATTTCTCAATGGCAGTGTAAAAAAAAATTTTTTTTACCCTGTCAAAAAACAGCTCTTTTCAGATAAAGACGTTTTTGTAGCATTTTCCTTTAAATGTTCATGAGCTCTGCTGACACCGCTCTCTTAACGCTGCTCTCAGAGAGACCGTTTACTTTTAGCCGCATTCATCGTGAAACTTGCTATTTAGCACATTATTAGGAAAGGCCATTTTCAAAGTTTCATTACAAAACATTATACTCACTTATTCTGTAGATGAGGCTGGATCATGAGTGATTTGTGCGAACATAGACGCATTTATGTAGATAGGGGGCGCATTCCCTTCAGAAACAAAACAAATGTAATCCACTGCGTCTTCACTGGCTCAGATGTCGGGAGTAAATGACGACTGCTGTGTTCATTATTACATCCAACAACAGAATACCTCAATCGCTTGTTAGGAGTCATTTTTGTCTACATCTGCTCCGGCGGTGAACAATGGCAAACTGATGACAGCTCACTCAGGGCGGATCTAAGGTAAGACACCAGTCCAGTCTGTGCTGAAACGCTACTGTCAATCAAATATCGGCGGAGGGGCCTGTCTGTGTGACGTCACAAAGACAGGCATCTGAGATCGGCTCGATTTGAGAAAGGGGTATTTTAGTAGATTAACAAAAAAAAACACTGGGTGGATTGATGATCTTATAGGCTGGTTGTGTCACCACTACCAACACACATTTCCGTGCAAACAACTTGTTAAAAGTGCTGTAGTATCTGGACCCTTTAAGTGCACAGCAGCACCAATCTACACCTAATCTGAGGCTGTAACAGCATGCTACTCGTTCCACGCACTGCATATGGACAAACTGTTCTCGGAGCAGTGAGCACATGCCCTTCTCGCCATGATGAAAACGATTCAAAGAATTTAGATCCATAGACGGGGCACTCCTATGACTTAGGAATTGGAGAAGTGCAACATGCAATATGCCCTTTTCAATAATGGAGTTGATCACCAATGATAGTCATTGCGTCACTGCAGCTGCTGTTAGAAGCCACGGTTGCTATAGAAACAGTCATTGTGCTAAGATACACGCTAGGACTGCACATGTGCATTGGCTGGTCTAGCCTAAAAAAAATACGCTTTTGTAACGCTACTGGAGCATAAGAAACAACATTTATGAGACAGTTATTGTCAGATTCCATTGGTGATTTCAAATATGAAATTTAAATCGTAAGCTTGTAAAAAGATAGGTGCTGCATTGCATGCTGGGAAGCGTTTTTTAAAGATGGCTGCCATGGGTTGTCTTAAGGGACATTGACTGTTTCTAACTTCCAGGACCACAACGAGGATTATTTTTTTGTGAAAAGTGAGCAGATTAATGATGGTAATCTGACTTCTGTCAGTTATACGGGTATAATTAGTTAATAAATAATATAAATAATTATAAGGATTTAATGAATTGTAATTATTTCTATACATCTTCCCTTTTGATGTTAATTTAATTAAATCAAGAATTTATCAAAATTCAATTAAAAACAAATAATTACTTGGAAAAATAACGTTTATTATTGATATATATATATATATATATATATATATATATATATATGTATTACTGAAGCACATGAAAGGTGCAACATAATTTTACGTCACACCGGCAGTTAGCGTCGTGTCTATGCGGCCACTACATGTAAGCCGCCGTTAGATGGAACGTCAAAGACGGTATGTGAAACTCGACTGTGACTGTGGACATGGTCGGCCAACACATATATCAAGCGTAGCGTTAGGTTCTGGAAGGTCACGATTAGTCCAAGCTGAATCGCGACATTAGCCTGATCCCATATACTATGGGAATACGCACGTATCTAAGCAATTCACTATACCAGCAAACACGGGGACGTCCCACGCGACGTTCTGAAACATCCGTTTAGGTTCGCAGATACGTCCGCGTGTAACGTTCGCGGGGCGACGTTCGGAGAGGCATCCACTTACGTTCACATGGGTCCTCTTTTGATGTCGCTGGCGGACATTCGTGAGGACATTAGTCGGAGCCAGTTTGACGAAGTCCCGTTTCGTCCCTCACTGCCAGTTCCATTACAACACTTGAAAATCCAGTTGCCCCTACATGGGCTTGTATCATAGAACCTGACCAGTGTTGGGGAGTTACTAGTTACATGTAATGGAATTATGTAAATACAAAATAAATGTAACTGTAATCTGTTACAGTTACTGAGAAAAAAATGTGTAATTAAATTAGTTACTTATGAAAATGTTAATGATTACAAAGGGAGTTACATCTGAATATTTTCACAAACATATTTAAAAAATAGAGCACACAAATGTTTCAGGGTTGAGGACACAGAACAGATATTCGATAACCGTTTTATTTTATTTGGTTGATGTATTGATTTAAAAAAATTTTTTTAAGAATTCAATGTTTTTTTTTTTTAAGGCCCACCCCATTGTTAGATGCCAATGTTTCCTGACATATTTGCTATGCAACGATTTGATTTCAAAAACGGTATTATAGCTATTAAACTATATCTTATGATTTAAATCAGTATTTAACCTCAGAACAATCTCAAAGCAAAAAGAGCTGCTAATGTCCGATTTTGAGGTGGTCGTGCTTTACAATTAAATTATTATAGGCCTAATCTTAATTCAAGTGAAGAAGGATTTTGAAAGTCTGACAGTATTCAGTGTTGAGCATTATTGTAAGGTTAACCCTGCCTGCTTTACATGTTTCAAAATAATTACAATTGGAAAACAATAGAAATTTAGAAAAGTAATCAAAAAGTAATCAAGTGAAATCAGTTACATTACTTTAATCAAGTAATCGAAATAGTTACAATACTTATTACATTTCAAATAGGGTAACTTATAATCTGTAACCTATTACATTTCCAAAGTAACCTTCCCAACACTGGACCTGACACCTTGCAACTCTGACAAAGAGAGTTGACAATTTAACTCAAATATAAACCCATATTGGATTTTAAAGAGTATCATTCCTTAAAACAAAATCCCTTATTTTTTACTGTGATAATAGAATGCAAAATGCAAAAGAATGCAAAATGTTTTGCAGATTGATATTATTATTTTTTACTATAGTATAATATATTTGAATACATTGTAAAATGAAGTTAATGTTAAATTAATAATTTTCATTTCTGGAAAAATAAAATAGGAGTAACTTCTGTAATTAAAAATGTCATCAAATCAGGAGTCTGTTTTCAGCATTTAAACATCAAAATCATGATACCCTTCAATAATATAATTGAACATATAGGCTACAATTAGGTTTATGCACTCCCCGTGCATGAAGAAAATACGGTTGCATCCCAGGAGCTCTACAAGAATGTTATAGAGTGATGAATGCAGCCAAGGAAAACATGAAGAAAAGAAAGTGGAAAATAACACAGGTAAGACAAATAAATTAATTCTTTCCATTTACATATTAAACTGTTGGTAAGCCGACAAGAAAAGTTATTTAGGAAAATTATTATTTTAGTTATTGCATTTAAGACTGCTATACAATGTGCAGCTCAAAAAAAAAAGTAATGTAGCCTATGTCCCAATGTGGCTATAAGCAAGCGTCGCTCAAATGAGCACATGATCGAATGGCATCACTTTAGGGCAGCAGCATGTATCCATGGCAACGCTCAGCTGCGTAGTGACAGTTAACGGTCCTCCGTGTTCCTCAGACACGGCCTTGAGTTTTCGCTTTCGTTGGTCGAAAAGGTATTTATACTTTTATATTTGTAGACATTAGCTACCGTAACCACTGTGTATCTCGTAATGCTTACATTTTGTGAAAAGTTTACCTTTTAAACGTTTGCTGAAGTGGTCCCGTACGGCTGCTGACGTTAGCCTAAGTGAACACTTTCGAAGCTAACGTTAGCATGTAAAGCTGAAATGATTAAACGTATATAATATTGACAGATATTGAACTTAAATATTGAATTTCCATATGGTAAAAATACACACTGATACGCACATATGCGGCAAAAAGGCCCATGTGCGCTAAAGTGCGAGACCCGCGTGGGTCTAATAAATGTGTTCATTATTGTTGTTTAGGTAGAAGACCAGGGGGAAGAATTGAATGGACTAACCACAGTGACAAACCCAGAGAGCACACCAACACACGGCAAAAGCAGACAGCAAATTACAATTGTTCAATTAAATATAAACATATTTTGCCTCCCTACAACGTGTCTGTTGTCTTTGATTAGCCTAAAAGTAAAATAAAATGACATTCAGAGGACTTAAAGCGAAAGTCCCCTAAACGTCCCGAATGGCCGGTGCACGTCCTGTGAACGTCCCCTTGAACATCCGGAGGACGTCTTCGCGAACGTCCGCTCGACGTCAAGGGGACCCTACACGCTGACGTCCGGGGGACGTTCGCAGAGGCCATTTAGGGGATGTTCTGGGAACATTTTTTTGTTAGCTGGGTATAAGGTCCCTCAGTATTATCAGCAATTTTCACATTGCTCAATAGCTAATTAAATGGCAAATTCGGCAAGCAAAACACCATCAGCAGGAATCAGGAATTTAGAGAAGTGGAATTCGCTTCCCAATGGTCTCACCTCCGATTCATTCAAGTTGGTTAACTTGAACACGTGAATTCACCGCACTGATCATAAGCTGCCTGATTCGGAAGTAACTGAGTTAGTTCTTCACACCTTATCTACATTATGTCATGAACTACATCAGTATGTGATGACTCCGACAGTCGATGGGAACTTCAGCCAAGAAGGATATCAGAGACAAGCATCCACTTCACAGATGCTCTATTTCACTTCCAAAGCTTTCACAAGCTAAGTTCCCATTTAAGCTCTCAGGGTATCTGAAATGCGTGTTGCTTAAGTATCTGGGTTGCTTGGATCTTAAGTGTGTTAAGTTAAATTGCTTGTGCTAGTTCTGCATTGTGCGGTAACTTACCTGTTGTCCCTGGCACAAGCTTGTGTGCAATATGCTGCGCTTAAATGGGGGTAATGTAATTTCATGCATTCTGAGTTATTTACACTGTTAATTAAGAGTTGGATTCTTATGCGCGTGCGCGCACTCAGCGACCAGAGCGAGAGAAAGAGCGCGCCGCTTAACGCGTTTCTTTCATGGTTACGGAAGTCTTCGGCAGCGCCGCAGTTACTGCTCGAGTTACTAGCCTGCCTCCGGCTGGAGAGAGTAGCCGCTTGCAGTCGGGGGCGGAATTAAAGCGGAGATGTCAAGTCAGACACTTTCTGCTCCTGGTAAGGACGCTCTTGCAGTGTTTTGCATACATTCACAGATGAAGTGAATTTAAATGCAACATTTGTCAAATACACAGTTGTTTCAGAATGTTTTCATAAAGCAACGAAACTCTTTTTATACTGCTTAATACAGCGCCATCTGTTCATCAATAAGTTAAACATTAACATATGCTATTTAAATACCAATTAAGTGGGGGTGTATATGCTTTCAACAGTGTTTTTTGGAAACGTGACTCAAAAATAACAGTGCAACTACCTAAAAATGCTTTTACTGTTACATAAACACAGATTTGTGAGCATTGGAATTAAATTGTTAGAATAAGCATGCAACACACATCATGCATCACAGAATCTAAACAATGAGAATAAAGTGTGTTGTCATCAAGTCGTCAGCGCCTGACCTAGGCGGCTGGTCTCGTTTTGCTCTCGCTGTACTTTGATGGCACATGTGATCGTAGGGCGGCTGCAGCGCCGATCAAAGTTGGACAAAAGTATTTTAATGTAACCAGAATGCATTGTTTTTAACAGGCGGCAGCAGATCTTTGCAGCGCCGCATGAGTCAAACAAGACTCATTTCTAAAGGCTGTGTTTGGGGTGAGAAAGAAACCTGATCAGGGTTATGTGAACACGTGGATGCCAATTTGTTTGTTTCTAGAGCAGAAACGGGAGTGCTAAGAGGTTATTTGTTCCCGTAATTTCGGGAAATGTTTATAACACGGGTACATTCTGTATGATTTGCACAGGTACTGGAAGATGGAGAAGCCCTAGTGATAAAAGATCCCGGTCATATAGGAACTGCTGTAAATCTGCATCAAATGTCTGTGATTGTTAGTAACTGTAAGTGCACGCGACTCTGCTCTGCCCACGGCTCGCCTCCAGGAGCTCGGGTGTTTTCATAGAGAATTGTAAGCTGTATATTTCTTTGTAAATCTGATAAAACTGAAGACTCTTCGGAGATGTGAATGATCCAATACTACACTATAGGTACTCAAGATAACATGAGATTGGCCGAAACTGTGTGTTATGTCCCCTTTAACCTAGTCAAGTCGACTTTATTTTATATAGTCTCAGCCTCAGACGTCACGCCCAAGGACCGTTGGCTGAACGTCTGATGCATACGGCACACAAAGTGGAAACACTTCAGGAGTTTCGAAGTCGTCACTGGATTGTTTGAATTATACAGGATTTCCGGGAGAAGTGT